>NNCF01128825.1:83380-111954 GCA_002313205.1 Laupala kohalensis | reverse complement strand
GAATTATATAGAACGATTCCCGAATGATAAGGTCCTTTTTGGCAAAGAGTGGTTGACACTCTAGGGCGATGAATATTACTACTATTGCGAGTATAGACAAAGTTTACGTTTGATGCATATTTCCACAAATTATTCACTAACAAATTAAAGAAATATTAAAGAACTCTCATATTACGGTAGCCTATTCTCAAGCGACCATTTAAATGTAACTGTTTAACGCATATCATTCTAATTATTTAGAAATTCAGCATACTTTATTCAATTAACATCTTATTTTAACCTTAGTTATGAAATACTAATATAAATACTTACGTCATTTTCAATTGTTCTGTTGAAATATTAGTATTGTCGCAACAATTTGTTTACGCCAGACGACGACTCCAACCTCGAGTAGAAACGTGTATTAAAAGAAATAATAAAAGTACACAGTGATCGCTCACAAGACTCGTAAAATATAATTGATTTATTAATAGATATCGACCTCGGGTTCTTATCATAAAGGATTTTGCACCGTGAAGTATAAGGTGTATAAGGAGCCAACAAATGATTTTTGTAGACGATCTCAATTAAACAAACATGTTCTGTGACGCCTAGCCTTTGCGGCCAATGGGTCAGAAACGAGACGGATACGTGCCAGCCTTCTTCGTTTTCCTTCATTTCAACAGCAATTATGAGGGAACCCTTGAATTCTAAAGTTTCAACACGATAAAGTCTCTCTTCTGTTTTTATTCTTTTTATTTTCCCTCTTCTTAAATTGAGGTGAGCGTGTAAATCACATATTACACAGTTGAGCTTAAAATCATATTGAGGACCACTAGATCTCAGAGCACGACCACCACTTTCACCGTGCACTCTTCCCTTCCCATTCAAATAAAATTTCATGCACTGTGATTGAGTGTAGTTTTTATATGAATCTTAATTCTTCTTGCTAATTTGTATGAAAATTTCAATACCTCTCCTCTTCATAATTGTTCATTCATCTAGAAACAAACTTCTATCATAAAGAAACACTATTCCATGCTCATCCTTAAATAAGAAAGACCGTTAACTGAAATTTATATATCTAAATCATTATCCACCACTTACTATTCTCTGACAAATATAAGTACCTAAATATTATATTTGGATGCTATTCACAATGAAATTTAAAGTAATTCGACAATTATTCACATCGAGAGAGAAGACAGATGTGGCGAAGCGAAAACATCATTAAACTTTTTTTTCGCGTATATGCCTCTACAATTGAGCAAATTTGGGAAGTTAGGCGTTTTTTAAATGTAGTATTTAATGCTCTACAACTCTTTTTGTCAAAGTGTTTTTACTGGAGCGCTCATTACAAAGTTCGAGAGGTTTGAAAATGACTATTACAGCTTTTTCTGATAAGTTGCTAAAAATGGGTGTTTTTGATCGGCCTATGCAGGTAACCGCTGAACCGAATTTAATGTTTGAGATATTCATTTTACTCACAATTTCATGCTCTTTAATTTTAATTGAAGTATACTTTTCTATGCGATGCTTTTTTTCCGAGATATAAACCACAAACTGAAAAAGTGCAAAAATTTCGTCGTTTTTTGGCTGCCAAAAGTAATGCACACCTGAGGTGGTGCAATCTCAGATTCCATGTATTTGGCACCAAGTGAAGGTATTAAGACGACTTACTGCTTTGTCTGAATTTGTTACATCAAAAACTCTATTTTTACTGGCCTATGGAACTTAAACGCGTCTATTAATTTCTGTTTATTTGCAGATACTCAGAGTGTGTTGTGAGAGGGTTGCTTTAGTGAGTGGATGAGATGCTAACTCCAAAAAGGCACCGACACTCTCTCGGGGAATCGAACACCTGAAGCAGTGGACACGTAGTTCATTAACATCCCTGAATACTTTACCATTCGGATATAATGCCACCTCTAATTATTCTATCCTTCTAATAATATCATCAGTATTTGCCGATGTGCTATTAAAAATAGTAGCGTAGCTACTGGCCGGGTCTCCCGAACCGGACAGGTCTCAGCTGAGGAGCCAGACGAATTGTGTCCTACAACGACCTTTCAAAGCCAACCAGACATTTACCGTTCCTATGCCTGTCCTAGAAATCCCTCTTTCCCATCAGACGGGGTGGATAGGACTCCTTAGCTGCAGAGAAGGCAACTTATCTCGGAGTAGGACGGAACGCAAAGACGATTAAGGCAAATAAAAAAGGAACGAGTAAGGAAATCGGATATAAGTATGGTCACGTGGAATGTTAGAACAATGTTGAGACCGGGAAGAATGAATGAAATAGTGAATGAAACAAAGAGATTTGGATATGACATAATAGTGCTACAAGAAATGAGATGGAAGGGACAGGGAAGAATAGACAAGAAAGATTACAGCCTTTTCTACAGTGACTCGTGTTCATTGTTAGGATCGTTTAATTATCAATTATATAATTCTGTAATTTATCTGACTCCATATTAATATACCATTTCAGAAGGAGAACAGTATTTGATTATTATTGTGATCGTCACGGACAAAAAATCATTAAGTTATCTACAATAAGAGTACTTTAAATAAAAACAACTGAAATAGTTTAAGATGATTAATATAAGATTTTATTGTCGAATGAATTGAGATTGACGAAAGGTCAATTTTATTGATTTGATTATCAATTAATGTTCAACTTTGATTGAATTGACGTTCGTAATTTTTATACATTGAATTGATTTGAAATACATAAATCAACACTGAAGAATTAGCTGTAAAACACCATGAAAACACATATATATATTCTGGAATAAATACACAAATTGACACATGAATATTACATTAAATAAACACTGATTAATTAAGCAATGGCAGTAATACCACTAATAATTGTCTTCCGATCTGATTGTACATGTCAATATGATAATTATTATTTGTGACAGCTTGAGAATTATATTCCTTGTCTAATGACATACGTACGGTAGAAATTAATGAATATAACGTTTTTAACTGACTCAAAATATTATGAAGTTAATTTAACAAGTGTTCTCGTCTGACTCACGATTGTCCATTTCTCATATTCCTATCAGATGCGCAGTTGCCTTCTGAGTGTCTTCTCGTACCACACTGTAATTACTCGTTAGATTTGTTTAATATCAATAACATTCGTCTAATAACTTAGGTTGCAACGCTTTTACAGCGTTGTGCAAACACTAATAATTGTTATTTTACTAGTAAGTTAATCATCCGTCACTATTAATGGAGTGAGATCGGAGAGTAGTAAAACACGTCTGCTCACTGGCAGTGGTCGGCCTAATAGTGTCGAGAAGAAGCTTCTCTTCGTTCGTCTTTTATTTTGCTCTCTAAACTTCTGATTGGTTCTAGTTGTCTCTATTTATTCCTCTGTTTATTAAAGATATTTGTTGTCCTATCACATCGCAGATAAAATTATTGTTCACTAATTGTATTATCCTTTCTATTGTTGCACAATAAAACTATTGTTCGTTGAATTGTTTATTATTAATAACATTTAATCTTCTTGATAATCTTCCGCCCATTACACATTATCTACTTTGGGGTATGTAGCCCCGCTACGCTCGGAAGAAAGAACAGGGAAATTTTGTACAGGATTTCTAGTACATAGCAAAATGGAAAAAAGTGTGATAGGATTTCAACCTATATCTGATAGAATATGTAAGCTTAGAATCAGGGCAAAGTTTAGAAATATAACTGTGTTATCAGTACATACACCAACGGAAGAGTCAGAAGAGGAAAGGAAAGAATTGTTTTATGATGTGTTGGCAGAAGCTACTGAAGAAGTGCCAAGGCATGACATGAATATCATCTTAGGAGACTTTAATGCTAAAGTGGGGAAAGAAGATTGCATGAGGGCAATAGCTGGAAAATACTCGCTACATGAGTCAAATGAGAATGGTTTCCATTTGGTACAGTTTGCAAACACTAATGTACTCATTATTAAAAGCACTTGCTTTGATTATAAGAAAATCCATAAGGGAACGTGGAGGGTGCCAGGAAGCTCAATATATCATGCCTTGGTAACAGTAAGGAATATCGACGTAAGGGCATGCAGAGGACCAAACTGCGACTCTGACCACTATTTGCTAAAAGTGTTTGTGAGGCAGAAATTAGCAGTATGACAGAAGAATCAACCTAGTTTGAGAAGAAAACGGGATAAGGATGAGTTACAACAACCAGAGGGAAAGTAAAAATTCCAGTCAAAAATGGATAGCATTGGACAGACAATTGAATAAGAAATGGGAATAGATGAAATGTGGAAAATTGTGCAAAGATCAATAAAATGTGCGTCACATGAAGTTCTGGGTATAGCAAGAAAGAAAAGGAATGAATTGTTTGATACACAGTGTGAGGAAGCGATTACAAGAAAAAATATTGCGAGAGCAAAAACGTTACAGAGGGAAACGAGGTTAAGTAGAGGAGAATACGAAAAGTGTAGGAGACAAGCTAATAACATCTGTAAGATGAGAAAGAGAGATGCTTAAGGCAAAAATGGAGAGCATATAGACACAAATGTTTCAGAAGAGAACAAAGGAATTCTACAATGAAATTCATTTCTTCAGGAAGGGATATAGACCAAGATAGAGTGGATGTAACAATAAAGAAGGTAACCTATTACACACTGAAGAAGAAATAAGTGAAAGATGGACTGAATACTTCCGAGAGCTCCTCAACAGAGAAGGGGAAGAGAGGGAAGAAAATGAAAGATGGGTGAACAGAATAGGATCAGAACTACTTATAAATATCCCCACATGTAGAAGAGGCTATAGGAAAATTAAATAACCGTAAGGCAACCGGGGAGGATGGGATAACAAGTGAGTTGGTTAAGAACTGCAGTGAAAAAATGTTGAAAGAGATACACGAGATGATCGTTGAGATTTGGGTAGAAGAGCGAATACCTGACGAATGGGTAAGAGGAATAATTTTTCCAATATATAAGAAGGGGAAAAAATACGAATGTATTTACTATCGTGGAATAACATTATTGAATGTAATTTATAAAGTATTCTCTAATGCTTTACTGCAATATTAGGACCCATATGCTGAAGCTCAATGGTCCCCAATGGATGAAGCTCTGTGTGGCTTCAGGCAAAACAGAGGTACGGTAGATCAAATATTTGTGGTTCGCCAAACGATGGAAAAATGCTATGAGCATAATGTAGACTTGCACATGTTGTTTGTAGATTTTAGACAAGTCTTTGGCAGTATAAACAGAGATAAGTTATATGCGTACATGGATGAAATAGGAATACCACAGAAATTGATTAGAATGACTAGTATTACCCTGAGAGATGTAAGAGCAAAGGAGATGGTTCATGGAAGAACTGGAAATGAATTTGCCCTTAGTAGAGGAGTTAGACAGGGGGATGCGCTATAATCAACTCTGTTTAACTTGGCGATTAACAAGACTCTTCAAAAAATTTAGAATACTGGAAACATTGTGGCTAAGTCTCAGCAAATTTGTGCGTGTGCGGATGATGTAGTACTAATAGCTAGAAATAGTACATATTTGAAAGAAATGTTTCTTGAAATGGAAGATGAAGGTAAAAGAATGGGACTAGAGGTGAATGACAGTAAAACTAAGTATATACATATGACGGCTATAAAGGGCAGAAGAAGTCGAGATGACATGGTGATAAGAGGTCATAGTTTTGAATATCTGGAAAACTTGTTAAATAGCAACAATAAAATAAGTGAGGAGATAAACCGCAGAGCAATGGCGGGAAATAAGGCATATTACGCAAATCTGAAATTGTTGAAATCTAATTTTCTATTCAGGTCTACAAAAATTAAAATATATAAGACACTTATTAGACCAGTAGTGATATATGGCTCAGAAGCTTGGAATCTATTAGTTGGGGACGCAAATAAATTGAGAATATTTGAAAGGAAGGTTATTAGGCGTATCTATGGCCCAATTCATGATCAGAATGGTTGGAGGATAAGAACGAATTCTGAAATACAAAATATATTGGAACAGGAGGACATAGATTTATCAAGGCACAGAGACTGAAGTGGTTGGCACAAGTGGAAAGGATGGGAGAAAATCATATGCCTAGGAAAGTTGCTAAATCACGAATGGAAAAAATAAGGTGACAAGGAAGGCCACGCAACAGGTGGAGTGATGAAATTGAAGCGGACCTGACGACAATGAACATATGTCCATGGAGGTCAGCTGCTCAGGATCGAACTAGATGACAGAATATTGTAGAAGAGGACAAAGCTCACACAGGGCTGTAGTGCCGGATAAGTAAGTAAGTACATTACTTTCGAGGTCACTGAAATGAATAGTGACATCCCCGATTCCGTACAAGTGCATGATCATCTTCTGTTCACCCCATCAACCCTAGAGAACTAGATGTCATATAAAAATTAGCGAAAATGACAAATTTACAGGTTTTGACGTCGCTAAGAGGAAAGGTGTCACCCTTGGTATCGTTTAAGTCTTAACTCAGTCCCCATAGAAATGAGACACACCTTTATCCTCTAAGGAGAGTGGAAACGACCTGAAACGAAAAAATAATTGAAGAGGACCGATTTGCATCAAACAAATAGTTTTCAGGGTTGCTGAGTTGAATAATTGATCAGCCAATGTTCTTTAAATAACACAGAGGCCCGATACCCTTGCAGCTAAAGATGAGAAGGGAGGGACGTAAAAATAATGTGAAATGACCTGTATTAGAATCATATCCATCGTCTCCGGGATTGCCGAGATGAAAAATTAAAATGAAAAGGGAGGGTGGGTATAGTGTAACACGTAAAAATTATCTAAAATGATCAATGGAAGTGTCGAGTGGAATGCATTCGGGGTTGCTGATACGAATTATTTTCATTAATAGAGCGGAGAACAGCGTGACACGTTACAACTGTCGAAAATGTCCAATATTCGTTATGATACCGAAGTTTTCGAGGTCGCTGTGATGAAGAGTGACATTCTCAGGGACGTTTGAGATCACGAACAACCCCTATATCACCCTTCCACCCTTTGAAAATTATCGACAATGATATGATATCAGAGAAGAATCCACAGTTTTCAACGTTGCTGAGTTGAATGGTAACAGCCTGATATCGTGTAAGTCTAAATTCAGTTCCCGTGAGAAATGGCATGCCTTCCACCCCTAAGTCAGTGAGAGAGGGGTGGTAAGAGGGTGATATGATGCAAAAATGAATATGATTGATTTGCGTTAATTCTGCAATTTTCAGTGTTTCTAGATGATAAATTATACTACCAATGCTGTTATGTTGAAGTTCCAACCGAACTGTATGTATGGCACCCCTCTGGGTGGTGTTGGAAAGAGCATAACGAGCAAAAAAAAAATCGGAAACGAGTGATATTTGTGTCGAATCCATAGTAGTCGGAGTTGCTGAGATGAATTATGATTCTCGGAATGCCGTTAAGTTTTTGACTAGGTACATAGTGAAAAATACAATTTAATCTAATATTTCAATAAAATAAACATACAAGAACCTTTTCTAAAACAAGTTTTTATTTGGTAAGTACTGCGCTAAAAAAATTGAAAATGAAGAATGTAAAACTATAAAAATATCCTTCTTGGTCACACATAAGTGCAAAAGCTTATGAGGTAGATCGTTGCTCGGTGGGAGATAACCTTCGCTAATGGTAAGAGAAACCTGTACGTCATGCATCGATCACAGTAAGGTGCTGTGCTTCGTATAGGGTCAAAGTCGCAATTCTCCGACAACCCGTTCAACACGTAGACAGATTTGAACTTAAGGGTGTAAGAACTTTTCCCTACTTTTTATGACAAAGTGAAAATCTATTGGAGTGACTAACTTGAACTTTTGTGTTTTGACACGCTAAGCGATTCTCTATGTTATTCACGTAAAACATTTTCTCACGGTCACTCACGAATGCGTTAAGGGGGTGGGGGTGGACACCTCCTGATTGGCGTGGTTAGATGATATGACTTAAATTTTAGATACAAATGTACTGCTTATGCCTAATAACACTAAATGCAATGATTTTTATAACGAATCAATCGATTTAAACTTGAGAAAACCCCAATTTTCCAAAAGAGTGACGTGTTGAACTATAAAAAATAGCCTTTCTGGCTCACTTACTATAAGTGCATGAGCTTAGAATGTGCATAAACCCAAATATTTCTTAAATATAAAATATTAATTTAAAAATCAACGGGGTCGAGCGCCATATATGCTAATACAACTTAAGAATTTCAGAAACAATCCTCAGTGTTTAAAATTTTACATTGCATTCCCTTCCCAAAAGGTACTAGGAGTCTATAGTGGCTGATTATGGAATTTATTGTCATAGGAAATATACTACTGGTTTTAGATACCCCTAAAACTACGATCTCAAACGGCCATTTTTGATATTTTTTACATTTCATCCCCTTCTCTCTCCCTACTCAATAGGTGTATATCCTTCGTGGAGAGGGTCAGTGCAATTCGGCGGTACCACAAAAGATATATTCCACACCAATATCGGTCGTTTTTGTTTATTTTAACTTTCCACTGTATTTTCACCCCTCTCTTATGGGTGCTAGGAGCATATTATCTCTTCCGTGGATCAATACTGAATTTATTGGGATTGTCCTTATCCATCTCAACGGTACCGAAAACTATAGTTTCCAATCAAATACTTTTTTCAATTATTTTTACATACTACCCATTTCCCACCCCGTCCCTGGAAGTGCCAAGGTTGTCTTATCCTCACGGTTCTTGTTGTCAGATAGTCAGTCATCTGTGTACCAAGTTTGGTTCAAGTTACTCCATGCATTTTGGTGTTGTGAATGCTCACATACATATCCCCATTTCAACCCGCTTACGGATAGATCATAAGATCGTGTCATAATCGTCTCTTGTCATTCAAACTACACATATCTGTAAAATAACAGCTCCATTGGGAACTTGGACGTGGCCGAAAAATAAAATTACGAATTTGGAAACGGAAGGACATCATAAATACATACATACCCCCATTTCACTCTCTTGGGGTAGATTTTCCTAAAATGGTACCAGTTGTCATGCAAACTACTCACACACATACAGGGTATGATACAGACTAATATTTTAGAGGGGGGTCATAACAAAAGAATATAGTCTAGGACATAGTACGTTCCTAAAAATATCTGTCTCACAACGTAAACATGAGCGTATCATGTAATTCACATCAACATTCACTCTAACAACCATAATGGCACCACCATCGCCGCTACTACTACTGGGCATGGCACATTTTGCATTGTTAAATCGTTTCTACAAATATACTGCAGTACTAATTACAGACTAAAAATGGTTCAAATGAGTCATCTTTCTTGAAAATCATAAACGCTTTTGTGCGACTAGAAACTCATTTTCTATGGGTTTTTACGGGGGGGGGGGGTTAATGACCCCCTTGACCCCTCCCTTGTATCCACGCCAGCACACATACATACACACATACATTTATACATACATATACACAAACATATATACATACACACATAAATATGTACATACATCAAACGGAGCAAGTTAAATAAAAGCTTGTAATATGCTCGGGATGATAATTTTTTGCAAATCCGAACATAAAAACACTCAAAAGCATGTAATTACCATTTTCCCTTATGCCTCTTACACGAAAATGACATTCGATCCGTACTAAATACTAAAAAAAAATTGGCATCGAGTATAAGAAGTTTCAATATTATTGAGAGGATAAAACTAGTTTTGAACGACTCTTTTTTGCCAGAACTAGTGCTGAGCACTTTGAAAACTAGTTCTGGAAAAATATGAACGTCGAAAACTAGTATTGAGCGTTTTGAAAATGCTCAAAACTAGTTCTGGCAAAAATGCATCTGCCAAAACTAGTTTTGGTCGTTTTTTCGTCCAATGGCCGTTTTCGGGTTTTGTGCGTAACATATATATCTCAAAATTGAAAGTGCTGGCAAGCAAGACGCTAAAATGTAGGTGCACGTACCTGCATTGCAAATGAAAAGAAAAATTGCCAGATATGGGAATGCTAGGAAAATATTATCATTCTTCATCTGCGAGACACTAATTAAACCCACCACATCTTTTGCAAGAGGATACTGGTCGTACCATCCGTAAGGGATGATTTACTTATAACACTCCCTAATCAGTTCCTCCGTATTCTCACATAGACTGTCAATGAGTAGCCAGCAACCTCCACAATGATTTGGAAAGGCAGGAACGGACTTCGAAAGACGATATTCATTTCATCACATCCTTTCCCTGACATTATGGTAGGGAAATATTCCAGTTTACGTGGAGTGAAGAATGCAGTGAAAATGAACATATGATTACCGAGGGATCCTCTGACCGGCTGACTAACACGGCTTCTTTATTCGTCGCCCTTGGTAAAGGCAAGCTTCGAGACATTCCGCGGGTTTGGACTCCTTAAAACAACCTCAAAAACATTTATATAATCCATATAACGGTTATAGAAATATTTACGAGTGGGAAACAACTCTTCGTGATAAAAGTCCATGGCATACACACATACGTAAATTCTACAATTGTTACCACTTATTTCGCACATTCGACAGCCACGTTTCATTTGATTTTCAGTCTCATCATATTTATATTTTATTTCTCTTATAATTTCGTTTTTTAGTTCTAGTCAAGTAATACGAATTGCTTGCTATTAAGTTTCTTTATTTTCACAATGGCGCGTTTTACGTTATCAGCGTACGTCGCCGCACCATAAACCACGGTAATCGGACGCGTGAACCGCGCTCAAAACTTTCGCCAAAAAAACAAAGTTTGGTATGTATGTGAATAAAAATATACGTGAATACAACGTCAAAAGTATGTTTCAATAATATCTATCTAACATAACCCCACAGGTATCCATTTAGCTCGTCAATATTAAACGACGTGCGCGCGATCTCGAATTTCTATTGAATTTCGCTCGTCCCAGTTCGCATACCACGTTATTGTTACCGAAAGTACTATGTAAAACTATTCATTGAAATTTGTAGAATGTCCTCTTTCATTTGAGTTCTCATTCACTAGAATTGACCCCATAGCTTTTACGCTAGAGTCGTACTAGTATAACCCTGTAACTCCAAGATCCTAAATATTTCACTCCCCAAAAAAGAGGGAAACCTGGGGAGTAAAGTGCAAGAATTTTAGTATATTGTTCTATAAGGTTTTTACTATTGATTTAAAAAGATTCCAGCTTTAGGTTGTTGTTTTTTTAGGGTAAAACCTTATTTTTCCTCAGCTAAGAGTGATAAGCGCGGCAATAGCTCGCGTGACTGGAATTCATCACCGGTTGCTAATTGAAAGAATTGTTTTATTTATCACTTGCTGAAGGCTGCGTAAAACGTTTCAATTCATTTGTAATATGATCATGGTATTCTTATGAGTGCGACAGTATGAATTTTATTTCTTAATAATGCATCTGGTCATTTTAGCTATGTTTTCTAAAGCAATTAATAACTCATATTTTGCAAATAAAAGCTTTCAATTAATAAATGTTGTCACAAAAAACAGTGATCATACGCTCAATAAGAATTATTTTTGTCACTCTTAGTTTATTTTAAAAATAATAAAGTTGGCGAATCGGCAAAAACCGTAAGAATATCACGCTTTTTGAAAAGGCTTATATTGCTTCAGAGTAACAAGAAGAAGTTTTGGATGAATGTCAAAATTAATTGAATGCATCAAGTTTGTCATCCTAACTATGATTTTATCAAAGATATTTTCTCAACAGAACATACATCATTAGTCCTCCAGGAAAATGAAGCACATCTTGATAGGGTTGTACACCATTTTCTTTTTGAATTATTCTTGTGAGTGGTGTGATTGGTATTTTGCATAATTTTCATACGTAGCTCTTTCCTCTTCAGGTATTTTGAAATATTGAGATTTTTCCCTTCCTTTGTTCTACATATCTCCGAGTGTGCTCACACATCTTGTTAAACATATCTCGCATATCCTCCCATTTTTTTCTTTTAACTTCCAAATGCATAGGTGGCCATTCTAATTTCGCTTTCTCTAACAGTTTTGGTGAAATAACATCACTGCTCTTTGATTCCTTATTTTTATGGTTCTATACGTATTGCTTTTCTGGTATTTTGACATCTCTGATATTTTGACATATTGGTATTTCTGATCATCGTAAATCTCAAAACTCATATTAATAGATGGTGATCTTATACCACATCCCCCTCTTCCTTGTTTAATTCAAACAACTAGCAAGGTGCTTTCCTAATTTTGACTAATACAGATATGATCAATTTACTTTTGAATTTTATTTCCTTTGTCTGGGGACGCCCAATTCCTTTGTGTGGAAAGATACCCTCCAATTTTGTTTTCGCGCTTTACACAGATTTCAATCAAAAGTTCTCCATTTTTACAAGCTTTCATTTTTGCTTCGTTCGTATGTATGTTGTCCTCCCGTTTCAAGATTGCTGATTAATATTTTGGCCACTTCCAAATTTCCAATCTAGCTGAAATTTTAGAAATACGTATGGTTTGCATGACAGTAGATGCATATCGCCACAATTTTAGAAAATATACTACTAGGGGTTGAAATGGGGGTTTTTACGTTGTCTCCTCCTTTTCAAAATTGGTAATTGATTTTTCGGCCACTTCCAAGTTTCTTATTGAGTTGAAATTTTTCAAGTATGTGCGACAAGCATGACAATAGATGATTATCGAACCAATTTACTAAAACCTGCCTCTAAGTGGGTCAAACATTATATCCCACCATGACACAAGAATGCCTGGAGTAATTTCAAGCAAACTTGGTACATGGATGACTGACTATTTGGCAACAAGAACTATGGGGATAAGACAACCTCGTACGGACAAGGTGGAACGAGGTGAAATGTAAAAATAAATGAAAGAAAACGATATTAGATTGGAAACCAGTTTTAGGTGCCATTGAGATGGATTAGAACGCCCCCAATGCTGCAGAAGTTCACAATCAGTCCACATGGGAGATAATGTGCCCGTAACACCCATGAGCTAGGGGATGGGAATAAGGTAACAAGTAAAAATAATCGAAAACGACAGAAATTGGAGTTGAAAAACATCATTTTTGTGGTCGTTGAATAAATAGTGCCTCAGTGCCACTAAGTCCTCGATCACCCTCGATATGCTACTAGGGAAGGGAACGGCAAGAAGAGAGCGTTAAAAATGACAGATATTCGTGTTAATACCTTCGTTTTTTGGGTCGCTACAATGAAAAAGACTCTTCCGATGCTGCTTAAATTCACAATTAGATCCATTCACCCCAACACCGTTAGGAAAGGGGATAACATGTAAGATTGATATGAAATGACATATCTGAGACAAATCCATAGTGATCAGGGTCGCTGAGATGAATGATGTCACCAGTAATATCGTTCTGATCTTAATTCATCCCCCGTGGAGAAAAAAGGAGGGAGTGAAAATGGTTGAAAAGGTTTGAACGAAAAATAATTGAAAGGGCAGATTTGCATCGGATCCATAGTTGTCAAGTAGTATATGTGTCTGTGAAGTATAATTATGCAACCAAAGCAGTTAAGTTCATGTTCAGATCACATCAGGGTACCTTACTCCTTGATGGGAAGGGCGAAACAGGAAATAAACAATACGTCGGTGTTATGGTCAAAACCTAGTTGTTCCGTGTCATTTCAGGCTATATTGTCAGTTACAATTGCGTTTCTTATTCATTATCTTTGAGCAACAGCGCCTGAAGACATAAATTATACAAAATATAAAAATAAATTGATTTTTTTTAAATCTGCTGTTACTGATTTTAATAAAAGAAGTAAATGAGAGTTTCAATTCCCCAATAAATATTGTTTTCCATATGACAGAATGATATAAGTGATGTTAATTCTTATACTTTATCACACCATTGTTATAGTTCTCGTGATACTGATTAAATTCCTTCTTTTTTTGCGTGTTGTTTGTAATCCTTTTTATTTATAACAGTTTATTTCTAACTGGACTCTACATTAGCACAGTTGTGTACATTATCTCTGTAGCACCCTCCCGGTCCAGGTTTTCTCCGATTTTCCTTCGGATAGTGGCGGATTTTTCATGGGCGATAATGTCATTAATATTTTTGTTTTATTAACCTCCAATTTTTGCTGCACATAACTTCTAAAAACAATTCATTTTGGAATGGATAACAGTATGTCTTTATTAAATAATTTCTTTTATAAATTTCAAATCCACCACTATCCTTGGTTCCTTGATTGGAATTGATAGCTAAGGCTATCTGACAAGTGACTCAATTAACTGCATTCGTCATCTCGTGAATACATATACAATAATATATAATACTAGCTGATTACTGGGCGTTTTTCCCCGGATTTTTTGTCAGACTAATCTTCTTTTACTCAGGAAAGAATAAAATATATCTATATCGTAAGACCAAAATATGTCAATTGCTGGTTTTTTAAAGCATATACAGCATACTAAGTTTTCAAATAATACAAATAATTCATAATAATATAAATTTAATGCAAAACTTGTCTGTATACCCTATACCATCTCGCAGGACCGCGCCGGTCGAATTTTCGCTTCCGAGGCATGACGCGGCTGCACCATTTCATTAAAATTCTTGTAAAATCTAAACTATTCATCGAAATTTAACGATTTAATGACATTTTTATCTTTGTTAATTGCACAAAACAAATAATTAATTAAATTTGATGATAATTGAATTTTTCCTTCTTAAATTACTCCCTTACATTGAAGTATTTTATTACTTCTATTTTTAATAATGTTTTTTCGATAATTAAGGTTAACGTAGATAGACATACTTTCGCGGACTTATTCGTAGGACTCTGAGGCGAACAATATTGTCACCAATCTCTAACGGTTTAGGCGCGTAAGAAATATAACTCTTTTTCCCGATTTTATCGGCATTTATTGTCAAAAACCATTTTTATCTTTCTTATCGCACATTTTAAAAATAAAAGTAAACCTACGTTCATGTTGGACATCTCAACTATCTTCTTGTCAAATTTCATCACGATCGGTTCAGAGGTTTAATCGTGATCAGGTAGCAAATAGACACACTTTCGCGTTACGCATTTATATATAATTAGTATTAGTATGGATTTACAAAAAATATCTCACTCCATTGCCGGTCGCGCTCGTCGTTCCTTCCGTTTTACGAACTCTTCCCGAGCTAGTGAGCTGTCCACTATATGTTTTCGGCATATTTTGTTTTTGTTATTGTAATCAAAATGTGTGTTTAGCATTATAAATTTTAACTACCTACCATTAATAACAAATATATAAAAATTATAATTGTTAAATCATTATAAAAGAATAGTACAGTTTTTAAATTGTACGTTAAACCAACAGAAGTAAACAACCATCATATCGTGTTTTATATGTGTCGAAGGTACAACTTCGATCAAAGGATGCGCAACAAAGTTTGGTATTCAAGTTTGAATAGGAAGTGGGGGTATGTACAAATGCCTAGCGTGTCCTGCATTTAATTTTATAGTGCGTGGAAGAATTTCATTTTGTTATCTATGACTTCCAAACACAATTTTCTATTTTCTCTCTCTGGACATATCATGTCACGTCAAATGTTAATTACGACAGCACAGATTTAAAACAAAAAGTGTGCACCCGAACGCTTGATGAAGAATTGAATGTAAAATGTCCTATGACTCGCGGGTCGCCAATTGGACAGCGCTGTTTAGGTGACGGTGGTTTCCACCATGAGTATCCAAGTCAAGTTTGTACCGGTGGATAAAAAGGAGTTCAAGGTAGATTGTTTGGAATACTATTTCTCCTGCCTCTCATCCCACCAAAATAAGATAAGAATCGTCATAAGTATATTTGGTAAAAAATTCCAATATTTCTTCTTTAAAATCTTATAACGCACGAGTGTTAGAGATCACGGTCTCAGAAGTCATGAAACGGTCACAAAGTAATATTTCCTATTACCTAAAATTGGCACTTTTCCGGGAACGGAAGACCTAATTAAATGTTCTTCTGAAATAATATTTGGGAGAAGTATAAAAGTATTAACTGATTTGTGATGTCTATGTTCCACCCCAATTGTCTCCACGGCAAAACTTACTACCTAGACCTTTTTTTTGTCTCTGATTCAAATTCCAATTCTAATTGTTTCGACAACACCTGGTGACATAAAATTATTTGATACTTTTTATTTTAAGTTTTTAGCGCAATAACGTATGCAAAGAGTCTAATGTAGATTATCTACCTCAAGTGTGTTAAATTTTTTAAATAAAGTGTATTTTAAAGAACCCGCGAAACCAATTATCATTGCACCTTATTGGTCCGTAACTTCAAGGGCTTTCCTCTCGTTCTGTTTGGGTGCCGGTTGTAGGGCAACCTCAACTGACGCGACCCAGCCGATGTAACGTTACTGATCGCATAAGAAGCCGAAAAGACTTTTCTCCTCCCATTGGACCTGGGAGGAATCTGGGAATGTTCTACAGACATATTTAAAGAGAAATATTTTATAGCGTTTGTGTTGCTAGTGGAATGTCTATGTGTTTCAGCCAACAATTCTGTGAATCTTGTTAATCACGTAATTACAATAAAATCGGCTACAGGAGGAGTGTAATAAATGTACCAGCTACGGTGGAGATAGATCAATCGTGAAGTACATTGCAAGTCCATCAATATTCATCGATTCAGTGAGTTCGTTTGGCATTTTATCTTAAGCATATTGGCGCATTTATAAAGCGTTATTCGCTGGTATTTTTGTTCATGGAAAACATGTATTTGACCGTACTCGCACAAAAATTCTTTGATAGTGTTTTCTCTTCATTATGAATTAGCGTAATTTTTATAGTATTAATTGAAACATTTCCATTAATTACAAGAATAATACATGAGATTCCTTTACAACCGCCTTTCTTTGTAATTTTTAACTTTTTTTTTAAATTGTTTTAATGTATTTTCTGCAGAAATGAATGAATTGGAGCACTTTTCTCTTCGTTGGAATAATTTCCACTCTAACATGAGCTCTGGTTTTTGTGCATTACTGCAAGAGGATGCTCTTGTAGATGTCACTCTAGCCGCAGAAGGTCGCATCTTGCAGGCTCATAAACTTGTTTTATCTGTTTGTTCCCCATATTTTAAGCAACTATTTGCAGCTAATCCATGTAAACATCCTATTGTCATTCTCAAGGTAAACTTCGTGATTACAGCATTTTGTAGTTAATATCATTATTATCTTAAGTAATACTGTTCTCTTGCTCTGTCCTAGGATGTCCATCATAAGCAGTTATCTGATTTATTAAACTTTATGTACCAAGGTGAGGTAAACGTACGTCAAGAAGAGTTAGCGACTTTTCTTAAAACTGCTGAACTGTTGCAGATAAAAGGGCTCACAGAGCAAGAACCTGATACAAGTCATCCCCAAACAAATCATGTAAGTATAGTATAGTAATGTATAATCTCACTGGTATTGTATTTATCAATGAGAAGTTAATGCATTTATGAAATCTTCAGGGGCACAGAGAAGAAAGACAAATGATTAGTTCTCAGAAACATCTTGTAATTCCTAAATCAAGGCAACTACCAACTAGGCGTATGCGGCACTCTGAGAAGGTAAGATAATTTTTTGAATATTAAAAGAAATATTTTTATCAGACATTTAGACATTGTAAATATTATATGGGATGTGTGTTTGCCTCTAGTTAGAAAATTTTGTGATTGTCTCGGGTATAGGGGGATCAAGCAGGGACTATTGGTAATAAAATTAATAGAATTTATAACAAATTAAACTCCAAAATTACTGGCATTATATGGAGCACATTATTGTATGAGAGTATCATTCAGGTAATGCGATTCAGGTGAGATTGTAATGTATATAACGTATTAGGTTGAGTCTTGAATTGTATGTACAGTAGAACTTCAATATTCCAGATCACCAATTAACTGGATTGATGGGAGAAAAAAAAAATTAATTACTGTTAATTGAACTATTGTTATTATTTTACTGTACTTAGCTTATTCGACTGTAACCACTATAGACTTATTATATTATAAAAATTGGTTTTTAAAAACTATATTATAAGACTTATCTTCATTTTTTCCCTCAACAATATGATTTTTCTTAGTCATTTTACCTAAAAGATAACCATTCGTTTTGAAGAAGTCCAATTATCAGACTGGGTTCTGTCACAATTAATCTGGATAATTGGAGATGTACTGAATTAACGTATTAAGAGAAATTCGTGAGAATGATGAAAATCTTCCATGTGGCAGCAGCTTAGGTAAACGGCATAGCTGGGCCAGACAAATTTATTGGTGCAAATATGAAATCTGCCAGGGCTCTGAACATTTTTTGAAATATTATTTTCAGTTATATTTTCTATGTGATAGATATACTTTCCATTTGGATTTCTCATCTTATGTTTTCACTTATGTCTTAAGAGATTTATTCTTCTTAACTAAATATTTAAATTAAAAAAATTTTTGTTAGAAAATTTTGATGAAAAGAAAACAATTAAAAACTTTATAGCCACAAGAAGAATTATAAGCGAATTTAATAATGCTCAAGTCTATTATCTGTCTCTGGCAGATTCAGGATTTCTTTTGGGGGAGGTACTTTGATCTCTTGGGGTGTTTCTTTTTCCCACTCATTTTGGGGGAGGCTTGAGCCCAGTAACCTCCCCTACCACCACTCTAAATCTGCCGCTGTTATCTATTTAATAAGTGGAACCGCAACAGAAATATGTTGAGTTGCTTTCCTTATTCTATTTTGCACCAATGTTTTTTTATCATATTTAAACACTCTTCTCTCTTTCTTTTGTATTATTGTTTTAATAACTTTTATTTTCAATGGAGTATATAAAAAAGTTATTTAAGAAATATGACCTGTAATTTAATTTATATGCTAAATAATCTTTAAATTATTCTGTGAATATTGGTAATAAATATTCCGAACTATTAGAATCTATCAAATTTGGAGATTAATAAAAACTAAAGGATTTATGATACTCTGCATCCTAGGATGCTAAACAACATTGTTTTGTAAATAAATTTTTATTTTATCATTAGTTAATGTGATTTGACTGATTTGTATTATTTATATACAAATGCTTGTACATCATTTACCAAATTAAGAGAGTCTATATTAAGTCTCTGTTGATTTGTTTGTTCCTATTGAGTTTTATATAACTAGAGCTCTTCACTAACAGCATTTCACTGCAATCATTCTCATACCATAAAAGTTAGTGCTTCTAAAGATTTTCTCTTCTGTTGATTTATATTGGCAAATTTTCATGCCTTCACTGCATAAATTTTGTTGTTTAATTTGTTTATTTTTGGTTTTTGAAACACACAAAATTTCAAGTATAACAGAAAAATTTATATTATCTACTAAATAACATCTTCTGTCTCCAATTCAAATATCAACAAAATAATGTAGTAAAATTAGAAGATCAATTTAAACATATATTACTTGAATAATGTTATTTTATTCAAAATTATCAGGTGTAAATTAACATATTATTGAAGTAACATTGAACTGATCCTTGGTTGTTGCCAGATTATGGAATATATTAACCAGAGCAGCATATAAAATAGCTTTGCATTTCAGAATTTTTCTTATTCTTAAAGAATACGATTATTGTTTTATTTTATTTCAGCAAATACCAGTTTCAACCTTGACTTCTAATGTACCACCATCACCTACTCCTTCTCCTCCTCCAAACAAGAGGATGAAATCTTCTAGCCCAGTTCTTGTGAATGACGAAAATGATAACCAGGATGATGATCAAGGTAACACAGGAAATGAAGAGCCTGAAAGTGAAAATAGTGGAGTATGTGTAAAAACAGAGCCATCTACTGAATTTGAAAATCAGTCGTGTAGAAAGGTTGTTGCTCCTCAAGATTCTGAGACTGGTATCGACAGTACTGCCAGTGGTAAACAAGACACTCTTCCTCAGAAACCTCCTCTGTTTCAATCAACTCCAACTGCCTCCTCTAATGGTAATTATTGTATTATTATTTTTATTGATTTTTTTGTTAATAATGAATTATTTATTATTAATTTGTGTATTAAAATGTTGTAATTCAATGTACCTTACTGGATTTTATATCCAAAATGGGCATTACAAGAGTAACATGAAAGAAGATCCAAAGAATGGAAATTACACTATTAAGTAATCTCATTCTTTTAATATTAACTTTCTTTCTCTTCTTTACCGTATTATTGAACATGTGGGTGGGCTCTACTAGGATCAGAGGCCTACGAAGAGTAAGGCAAGGCACATGTCTGATGGTAGGGGGTGTTGAAACATCACTAATTATTTTGGGTTACATTATTTCTTTTTGTAACATTATTAAATTTCAAAGACAAACATGTAAAAATAATTCTCATGCACAGTTAAGAATGAAAATAATTAAGAGAGTTAAAGACATCAAATTGCTGTCTTCTGAAAGTACAATATATCCATGAAGATGAGTTGTTGATTATACAAGTAAATGATATAACAAATGATTATATGCAAATGAAAAATTATGTATTAATTCAACATCAATTAAACAATTTTCTAAGATCAACTGCAGCAAACTGCATTTGCCAGAAGTACAGCATCAGCAAAAAACTGTATTAAACCAAGTTTCTGTACTTGGTTATTTATTCTCTCCAGTGGCAGTGAGACACCCAGATAACTGCTTGAGAGACAATTTTTCTACAACTAATAATTAACATATTCCAATCAGTATCATTTGTTATTTTAATCATATTTTCAAATAATTATTTTCTTGGAAGAATGAAAAATTAGGAACTTGTTTGTTTGTAAAATATATTTTCCAAACTTAATATACTCATAGTTATTGAATTTAGTAGACACATTCCATAATGTGTCTGAAACAACAGCATTGTGTTCAAATATATATCCAAAGAAGAATATGTGAGTAATTTTTTTTTCCAAATTACTTTATAAATCAAAATTTTGATGCCTATCAAACATTTAAAGCAAATCTTATTATTACCCTTTGTTTGGTTTATGCTAGAAACCTGTGACCAGTATTTTACTGTATATACCTTTGGTATCTAGTTCTTAACAAGAGAAAATTTTGGCACAAGGTATGCAACATGTTAGTATTTACATAAAAACTGATTCTGGTATTGCTGAGAAAGAATTTTAAAACTATCATTTTTAATCTGTAAAAGGTTACTATTTTAGTGTTATTTTCTTATCTTGAGTAAAACATGAAAATATACATGTATTGAGACTTAAATACTTTTGTGTTAGAAGTTCTTTTTGTATAATTCTTTGTATTTAATTATTTTTATCAGGAGGATCTCAAAAGACTGATAGCAACCTTTGCAACAGAACACCTCAAAGGTTACCTACTGATATGAATGCTACTGCTAGTACTTCCAGTTTTTCTCTCACACCCTCCGAGAGTAATTGTGCTATTCCTGCTAATGATCAAGGTAGGTAGTTCTTTGACCTTTTAATATATTGTAGTGGGTTTGTTAGTTTCTCTCAGGAATGTTTCTAAATTATCCCTCAGAAGATACATCACTTTTTCCTCAGTCATTTCATGTCAAATCATCACAGGGTCTAAGCCTCATCATCTCATATTTTGAGAAAATTTTGTAGGGAGGTAACCATTATATAGATTAAGAAAAGTACCGAGTATTGTTGTAAAATTTCAACCCATTTGGAAGTTACAATAAACTTTTGAATTGCTCTGGAAACTTTCCTAATTGTGATAGCTGGTAGAGGTGTCATTTTACAGATTATTTAATTATATGAAAATGAGATGCTTATCTGACAATATACATTGCATTATCATACTGGAGCAATATTTAACATAATAATAATAATCAACATAATATAATTATTATATTATTATAATAATATAATAATAATTAGCAAGAATTAATTGAAAAATTCTAGATACACACATGGTACGTGACTAGAAACCTACATTCTTTTATTGCTTTAACACGGAACCCATTTTCATCCCAAATTCATATTTTCCCAGATGATTAACCCTGCACTGCATGCATGGGTGGTGTTTGGACTGCCCCCTGAACTTTTTTGCTCTAAAAAACTATAAACATTGAAATTAAGCTACAAGGGTCTGTGTATTCTTCAGTTACACCCTTGCCCACCAGTTAATGCTGTTACAGCATTTCCATGACTTTTTTGTCATCTATGATTTAGTTGCCAAGAGAACTTGTAGCTAGAGTGATCCTAACACCACCAGGCGCCTCCTGAGAACAATCAATTCCAGGAAGTCGAATGAAATGTAAGAATTTGTTTTATTCTTCTATATCACTGTCAATTCAATATTTAATTCACTTTACTGCTATTGTATTTGTATTTGTCTTCAATCATTGTATATATTTCTCTAATTAGTCATTATTATTATTTTCCGAAAAAGTGTCAGTCATTGAATTCTTCTGATGAAATTCTACGGTGCTTTTCAGAGAATTGTAGTTCGACAATGATTCTGACAGCTTTGATTGAGATGACAATAAATATTATGACTCTATAGGAATAGAACTCGATGACTAATACAATGATTCTGATCAATCAATCAGAGATCATTTTTGTCTAATTTTGTATTATCTTAATAAAACAGTCACAGCGAATAAAATTATTTTTACTGATTATATAATATTAATTTTAAAATAAAAAAATAATTAATCATTGTCCACTTATTTTGAAAGGAAACAAGAGTGAAAAAAAATTATTTGTGCATTTTCTTCTACTTGTATGTATTTCAAACGGTTATCACAACTTCTTTTATTTTTGTTAATTTAGATATTTTTCTGGTTACTTTTAAATAAAACAGTTTTTTCATTATTTTTTTATGTTTTTCTGAATGAACCTTGCCTATGTTTGATGAAATCCTCTGGAAATCATTGAATAATGTTGAGCAGCTCATACACTGCTCTGCATGCTCTCACATCATGGAAAGAGGCAGACATGGTGCATGGTCAACAAGGATATAAATATTAATTTGAAAATATTCAAAGATGCGCATTTTGTGAAATAAAATTCAAAAGTTACACAGTGTGGTCATACCCAGTTTGTCCTGCTTTTTTGACAATAAATTTATTATTAGATTTTGAACATGTTACTTGTTTTTCTCCTTGACCTACGTCATATAGCATATCATTAAATAAGCTGTAAAATTACACCTCTAGCAGTTCTCTATCTCAATTAGGAGAGTTCCAGAGCAATTCAAAAGTTTTGGAGCATTTCGTTTAAACTTAACATTGTTGTAACTTCCACAGGGATTGAAATTTTACACCAATACTCGGTACTTTTCTAATCTGTACAATGACTAGCTTCCTACGAAATTTTATCAAAATCTGAGATGGTCATGTAAGAAATCTATTAAAGCTGTGTTGATTTGATGTGGAATGACCTCTCTTAAGATATGATGTGTGTGTTCATGTTATTTCTGGAGAATAATTCAACTGAAAATTGCACTAGTATGAGTTGAATCTCTAACTGTACCAAAGTTTGTGTTATGCAGAATCATATAATTTAAATTATGTACTTCAGAAATTCCATCAAGCGGTCATCATAATGCATTAAATTAAATATATATTTCAATTCTTGCTCACTAAATTTGTTTGTACCTTTTGGGAACATGTTTTCAAGGAACCTTACCTCTATTGTCAGTCAAGGATGACTGAACTTCCATTCCCTAGAAAGTTTATGAATGTGGGTTTGATTCAGATTGTTAAAGTTTGAAATATCAGTGGAGAAAAATTTGATTGGAAAGCACATGTACTCATTTTCCTTCTTGCCTGGAAAGTATAAGTTTCATTTGTATTGAATTAGTGATAGGAGTAATGTAAAACTAAAAATATGATCTCAAAAGAAATTTATTTAAATTGTGAGTTTTTTTAATCTGAATATCATACTTTGCAGTTGTAGTAAATTATTAAGTTAGAAGAAACTGCATTAGCTGGTTAAGATATGTTTCAGCATAATTGGTATTGTCACACACATTCCCATTTTTGTAAGTTTTCAGGAATATTTGCCCCATCACTAATTTATCTTCCTCGACTCAAATTTCAAAAACATTACTTACTTGTCATTATAAAATGTTCAGTTTATCTGAAGATGTGGGAAATATACCTCAAAACATTTTTTACATTGTTTCATTTTAATTTAATTCTAC
This sequence comes from Laupala kohalensis, assembly GCA_002313205.1. Classification (NCBI taxonomy): domain Eukaryota; kingdom Metazoa; phylum Arthropoda; class Insecta; order Orthoptera; family Trigonidiidae; genus Laupala; species Laupala kohalensis. The sequence goes on along the minus strand of NNCF01128825.1, from coordinate 87,861 downwards.
TGTTAACATCCATTACATATTGCTGAGATAGATAAATAAATAAATTATGACTGATGACCTTTTTATAGACTATATTGGTATATTTTGTGTCTTGAAGCAGTTTGAAAGTACAAAAAATGCACAAAATACATAGAAATAGTCCATTTGTTGGTAAATTATAATTTGTTTGTTTATCTTAATTTTAATTAAAGATATAAGTGTAAAAAAATTGATTTATTTATGTATGAACTAGCTTATTATTTAATTATGAAGGATTCTATTAAAATATTTGTTAACTTTCCCATTGTATGTGGAATGTATTGTCTTCAATTACTGTTATAAAAAGAGAGAAAGAATCTAACTGAAGAAATGGATAATTGAGAAATGAAACTTAAATTTTTGAGGAGAAATATAACAAAACAAGAAGGAATATTGAAATTAGAAGAAGATGAACATTGAATTTAAATAAACTGATATATCAATTGGGATACTGAGGTCAGGAGTCTCTGATTTTGGAGAAATGATCAAGGAAATTTTAGACCTATTTTAAGTAAGTAAGCATTTTGGAATCTATCAAATCTATCAGTATTTACTGACAAATTAAAAGCTATATCATTTCACCTGCAGTCATCATTGCTGTACTTATCAGAATATGTTCTGCTTCTTTGCTGATGAGCACAGTATTGATCTTAGTTTATTTGGTTCTGGTACAAGTATCCCAGTCTATGGAAGGAATTCTTTATTTATATATTAAGGACCATTTTCTAAATTTCAACATTCCATCTATTTCTAAAAGTAGTTTAATTTTAAACGTTCAAATTGTATAATAAAAGTAACATACTTCAAAAACTTCAAAGTAATTTTCATAACTGTTATACAATATTATCTGTAACTGAAGCTAATCTAATGATTGTAAATGCACTTTTGTCAAGTGTTTAAATTAAAATTAAAAGCTTTTGTTGAGTAGAAAAGGTTTATGATGATTTATGTAAATAAAGTAATGTGAAACTCATGCCACCAATGGTTGAGAGAAAAATAACTTTTGAGAAAAACATGTTAATTCCGAAGCAGTTTTCATGGTTTTAGGAAACCTCTTTATTCAGTATTATTGAAAAGTTATACTTGAAATTTGACTCCTGTCACATATGCTAGTAATAATAACAACTGCATTTGTCCAATTAATAAAGACTGTGAAGAATGCCTACTTTACATAAAATAATATGATGTTCTTAATGAATGTCACTCAGTGAATTTACAATGACTCATGTTTTTTCCATGCAACTATAATTTTTCTGTATGGTCAGAAACATGTTTTCAGGAGAGGTTACTCCCAACCTCTGCCAAACAAGATTGGAGCTCAGCAATTTAACAAATATGTGGTTTCTTAATTTCAATTTCTGGCATTAATTTTTTTCAGGTTCTTGTAAAGCAGTTTTTGAGTATTTTCCACCTGTTAAACATTTACTGTATCAAAACTCATTATGAATATCTTCAGTATGAATATCCATGGGTAAGCTTTTCTATTGTCAAGATTGCTCATTAATAAGGTGGCTAGAAAAAGGTGATAAAGAATGTCAGACCTGTTATTTGTTCATATAAATTTCTCTAAATGCACTGTAATTTGGGATGATGCAGAATTTCCATAATTCTAAGAATCTGTGTGTATAATAAAAAAAATATCTGCCCTTTCAAGTATTTTTAACTTTTACTTCAAACTGATGTATCAAAATGGACCCATCTCTGAAAATCTAAGTCCCTATGGAAGGTTACCATTAAGGTTTTGTTTCAATTATTTTTGTAGTTTATGTTTGAAAATTTATCAATAAAATATGATCCCCACATGGGCCATACTGCAAGACCACATTTATTGATGAGGAAAACATAACATGGTTTATTAGTATAAATACTCTATGCGTGTTTTTGAATGAAGAACCCAGAGGTACCCCCCTAAACCCTATGATGCAGACCCCTCCCCCCAAAATTTGTGACCCCCTCAAAAGAATTAGACCCCTCTTTCCCTTTGAGTCTCTTCCAAATCATGTTCCAAAAATCTAGAAATATTTTACAGTTTTCCCACTTATTTACCCTAACTCCATATTAAAACCTGTTTGGAAAACTTGTGCACATACTTTCATGTACACTTTTAAGAATCCATTTATATAGTATGCAAACCAACTTTTCAAAGAAAAAAGCAACCATTATCATGCATGTTGACAAATAGTTTAATCTTCTGCATATAAAATAAAAGGAAAGTGATTGCTTGAAAATGGCAATTGTTTCGTACACTTTTTCTAGAAATTTTGCGCAGAATCCAAAATACAACCACTTTTTTTGTCTTTTACATGCGCAGTAAAAAAGTAGTTTGCACCAAGAAATATCCAGTAGGGGAATCATTCCGACCACGAAGGGTAAGGATATTTGTGTGATCGAAAGATTTGTGTGTCAGAGAGCAATTTGAAACAAAGAAGTGTCAGTGAGGGAGGTAGCGAACCTCTTAACCATATTTTACTGGCTATACGACATTATGCACATCGTATTTAAAAAAACATCGGTATCAGAAACACTAAAAACGAGTATTTCCGTCAAAATCTCGCGATTTTTTTTTCTTGGCTAGACTGTCTCCAGAAAACGTAAATGAGAAAGTAAAAATAATATTCATCACCTATATCCATTTTTCTGATAAAGGATAAATTTACATGAGATTACAATACATAATTAGGTTTTCAATTATATTTCAGCAGCTAAAAATTAGGAAAGTAGAAGAACAGAGTTTGAATTTTTCAAATTTCAAAGAACCAAACTCATACTCCATATACATACAGGGTGGTTATAATTAAAGTTCAACTTTCAAACAACTGTAAAAAACGAACCACTGCTCAGAATGACCTGAAATTTTAAAAGAATGTACTCGAGGAAAGGGGAAATGGTATGGCATAAGAAAAAAGTTCCAAATTTTAGCAATAGATGGCGCTTTAAGCGTCATAATATGCAATATAAAAACGCAAGGTATCAGCCTGGCCATCAAGATCGCCTGATCTTAATCCGCGTGACTTCTGGTTGGGGGGTTGTCTGAAAAATGTTGTGTTCAGTGGTCCGATTGCAAACTCAGGCGAATTGAAGGCACGCATTGCGTTACACAGTCACAACGTGACCCCTGAGACACTCCGATCTGTTAAGGAACATTCTGTTTCACGATTTCAGCTAGTGGCAGAAAACGGTGGACAACATATTGAAAATGTCTTGTGATAATTAACAACCGATTTCATTGTTGCTTTTTATGAAGTTTTTCGCCTCAGGACAATTAAAATCCGATTCAATTTTTGCTAAAATTTGGAACTTTTTTTTATTATGTTATACTATTTCCCCCTTCCTCGAGTATATTCAGCTCAAATTTGATGTTATTCTGAGCAGCGGTTCTTTTTTTACAGCTTTTTGAAAGTGGAACTTTAATTATAATCATCCTGTATATTCGGATTCTTATGCGCTAAACAGAGATATCGAGGTTATTCTGAACTGAGATAGGTGGTTTCATCGGATTATTTCACTGGATAAGCACCTCAGATACATGTCCCCTTCTTCACTTGTTCGACATATAAAGCAAGAGAATGAGGCAATTAGCAGATTTGTAACTCGATTTTAAGAAGCGTGAGTCATGAAAATCCTCAAGAAAATTATAGTATAATTTGTAATGAGTATAGGTGTGCATGACTGCAAATATTCGTAAACGAAATTTTCATTAAAGTAGCCAATATCAACGTTCAATTCGAGAAACTGCAGTGTTTCTTTCACCTCTCTTCTTACCTTAAACCGCACGCAGTAATGCTTGGCCATGCTTGACGCTTTATCAAACTACGGCTCAGAAGACTCACTACCATTGTGCATCACTCAAGATATTTTGATTATTACATTAATTTTAAATATTTTTGGCAAAGTTCTATCCATTTATCATATCTAGAAGTTTATGACTCACAAGAAACGGAAAAACTATAGTCAACACACCTCACAAATCGGGTAAAGCACTGCAACAAAATATACAGTCTATCGCACGACGATACTTGGGACAAAAGAGATACAAAATTGATCACCGACCTTGATCACGTAAAGTAAACTAATACACTGGGGAAAGCAATGAATCTTCAGTGCAACGGTATTTTGTAGATCGGTCGCCTTGTGTGTAATCTTACCATTGCGAGATAGAGAGGCGGGTATCTATTGTCACTTCTTCGTTTACGCGAGGCGATGAGTCTCCAGGTCTTTTGATACACAGGTGGTGATCTCCCATCCCGTATCCCACGTTCGTGTCTGCTTATTCACCGGTCTAGGTCTCTGCTCGGCATGACATTTATTCATCAGTTTCGAAAATGAATTGAAAGTTTAAAAATTAATACGATATTGTTATGATTTTTATTTTAATATATGCTATTTTAAAAAGTATAATTATTATTTAACTATTAACTGTTCTAAATTTAAAAAAACCTTCATTTATCGAACCCCCCCCCCCC
>NNCF01128825.1:10333-83357 GCA_002313205.1 Laupala kohalensis | reverse complement strand
AAAAAAAAAAAAAAAATCTATCTTATGTCTCCTTATAAAATGTATTGATAGGTTAAACTGAGAATTAAGTATCCTCTTGGCTTTGAGAGAGAATCTAAATTAATGTTCTGAGGAAGATTGATTTTCAATTAATGAACTTCGATCATAATAAATTACTTTAATAAAATATTGTGGACAAAATTTGTAGCAGGGAACGCTTGTTCAACAATAATTTCTTTTCTGAATTTGTGAATTCTAGTCAAATACTTGACAAGAAATTCAATGTCTCATTTGGAATTCTGGGAAAATACGATCAAACAATTCAAAGTAATTGATGATATTTTTTTTTTTTTTTTTTGTGGGGCTTTAAGGGCTTGTCAACAACAAGGTCATTAGAGCCCAGATGAGAATTGAGCTACAGTAAATGTTTAACATGTAGAAGATTAGTTATTTAATGAGTGATGTCTACCTGACATTCTGCCTATATTATTCATCCAGGATTAGGCATTGTTTGGTGTTGCCCTGGTAGCGAGTGGATGAATTCATTTTGAAATAAAATCATTCTCCAACAAAACTAAGTCCAACAATGTATTCTTGAAAAATTACATCAATACTTTCTCAACTGTTGTTCAAAATAACCAGTAAAATCAGTAACGGTTCTTCAATAAAATCACTTCATTATTAATATCATGTTTCTCATCCACCCAATGCAAATTTTTCTACCTGTGTTGACTTTGAAGTAATTTGACTTTGAAGTAAACTTGAATTTTTCTTCTTCTCCTCCTCCTCAAAAATTAATTTCTAGTGTTCCATTTGTCTAATTTTATATTCATTTTCTGCCCAATGTGAACTTTATTGCAATCTTAACGATTTATTCTACATTGTGTTGCCCAATATATTCTGTATATACCTGTTATACCGACTACTGTGATGAGACCATTCTTCACATATTTCTGTAGTATGTGTACTCAAATTACAACATAATACTGTCACCCATACTGATAGATGTGGCGTATTGGCAGCATCTTCACTCCCTACACATTACAAGTGTGCGAATTTGATTCCCCACACAGCTGAACTTGGTGAGGCTTTCAGCAACCTCACCGAACTTCGTACTTCACACGTCAGACCTAATGGTTCTATACCTTACATTCCTGGCAACCCAACACCTCTCCTTCCCAATTCCTTTACCCAAATCCTGTGTTTATGTGGAAGAGCTGGATGAGCTGAACCTCTCCACATCATAAAATAAGACATTAAATAATAGTTTTAAAAAATATTGTTTATGGGGTATGATTTAATTTAATTAAATGTCTTCTGTGATGCCAAAGTACTTTAAATAATATTTTATGGAAACCTGTTTAGTAAATTTTCTGAATTTTGTTTCTTTTTTCATTTTTTTAAGGTTGTTATTTGTTTAATAATTCAAAATTTCATGTTAAGACATTATTATTAATCTTCAAATTATTGTTCTTCAAGATTAATAAATATGAGAGACTAAAAGTGGTAAAAAAGAAGTAACATCTTTAAAATGGTTTAAATACAACAAGTGCTAAGTGAATCTGTTAAATAAGATCATCCAAACTCTTGAATAACAGGGATAAGTGAAACAACAGAAAATAAGAAAATGTTGTGAAATAAAGGAAAAGTCAAGAATACTTGATGTGTGCAAGTCAAGAAAATTTCTTTTCATCCAACAATTTACTGTGAATTTCAGAATTTCTTCCAGGAACACAAAATTTAATAAATTCCACAAATTCATTTCAATGTAATTTTCTTATCAAGGCAAATTACAAGAATGAAGAACCTTCCCAAAAAAAATTGGGGTTTACAAAATTGAAAGTAATGATAGGAACAAATTGAAGGTAGTGATGACCAAAAAGCAAAATATAAGCATTTAATGAAAGACCATTTTAGGAGTATCGAAAAGAAGAATCAGCAATTGCAGCAGAATTTTGGCAAGAAATGCATGAATTTTAAGTTTAAACAAAATTATCAAAACTGGTCTACCAACAGCTACTATTTAATGTTTGGGGAAGGATTTACTTCAAAAAATATAAATCCTGATTGTTCAACATAAAAATTACAAGAGAGAAAAATATGATTGGAGAGTACATCAAATTACCAGCACCAGCATGTGCAAATAGAGTGAGCAGAGCTCTAGTCATATTTGGCAAAGATGAGAGTAAGTAATAGAACCTTGTTTGTGAATGTAAGTTATGAAAGCATGAAGCAGTGAAAAAAAACATGATTTATGTTGTTTATTGTATTAAAGTAATACATTATTTACTGCTGAAAACAACGGTTAAGAACTTGTTTAAACCACATGAAAAACAATAAGGTGCTTTACCTTCCAAAAGCAATTGAGAGACCACCTCATCAATTCCAATCAAAGAACACAAAGAAAAAAATCCTGGACAAGGCTACAGAAAATATAACTGTGTCAGGATTGTATTTAATTCCTTCTTTTATATTCAAGTTACCCATTTGAGAGCTTTTTAGTCTATCATTTAATAGCTGATTTTCTTAGAAATTGTGAAAGTTTGTCTCTACACTCTAAACAAAAAAAATAGATGAGTTGAAAGGGAGCCCAAAGCAAAATTAATTAGCAATTCAAATTTGGATTTGAGTGAATATTTTTTAATAAAAAGAATATTGCATATCACACAGTAATTCTGATGCAAAGTGTAAACTAAAAAGCTGTTGATGTCATGATGCTCTACATTTCTTCATGGGACCAAAAGAAGGTCTTCTATAACTAAATCTTTCTAGTTTCTTTTACATCTTATTTGGTATATTGATAAGTTTACTTAGTTTTGGAAAAGGCATATAATGAGAAATGTCAAAAATATCAAATGTAGGAAACTAAACTCCTACAAATATTGAGTTATATAGTCCCTATAGTTACATTTACCACAGGGGTCATTTCTCATAACCTGTATCAGACCATCTGCCAGCTTCAATTACTAAAAAGGATGATTTTACAGAAACAGACACCGTAAACACATGTAGAATAACTTGAATGACATAAAATATGGCGTCATGTGAGGTGAGAATGCTTTGTAGATCCCACTCTACCTAAATTTAACTATGTGTGAACAAAGCTACATATATAACAATGATAATTTACTGCTAAAATTATATGACCTTTGTCGTTTATTATATTTTTTGTCTAACAGAAGGGAAATTTTCTGAAAGTCTATTGTGTGTGTGTGTGTTTTTTTTGTCAAATATAATGTTGTACGTTATTTGGTAACATTTATATTAAAGTTAATAATTTAATTTTTTGTGCTGTTAGCTTCTGTGACAAAACATTGTGAGTGGAATATATTTTTATGTCTTAAAATGGGTATAAAAGTTAATTATTTAATAATTTTAATTTTTCCTTTTTATTTCTATGGTTCCACTTTTTTTTTTAATTTGTCAGAAAAAGGAATACCTGGTGAACAAACGACACAGTTTCAGTAGAACTATATTTGTTTGTTTTCTCCCTTTAATGTAGTATGAGAGTAAAATATCCTTTTCTTTTTTATCTGTCTCACCCTATTTAACATTACTAAGAAATTTACTGGGCAATTTCATGTTGTTCATCAGTATTTCATTAATGTACCTTATTGTTAACCATATGTATTTTATTGTGTTAACTTTAATTTGATAATACCTACATTGTTTGTTCTGATTTTGTTTATGTTTTTAAAACAATATCTCTAAATTTTCACATTTGGGTAAATTATTTAGAATTTTTATTACAACTTGTTTGATGTGATCACTTAATTTTTTTTTTGTGTAGAAATTAATTTGTTTTGTTTTAAGTTCTCTCTATTCTGATTTTAGGTTCCAAATACTTTTGTTCTTATTTTTGTAAGATAATATTTTATTATAGTTTTTAAAAAATTTATGAAGTAAGTCATATTTTATTTCTTTGTTATTACTTTTTTCATCTAACATCTAACATTGAAATTTTTTCACAGTCCTAATTTTTTCTTCTTCCTTTTTAAACATATCTATATTTTGAATCTGTTCTTCCAACTTAAGAAGCTTTTGAGATATGAATGGTAATTTAAAAAACCCTGGGAAGAGGACAAATTGATCAATTTTGGATCAACTTTAGTTGTATGAAAATGTAACTAGTATGCTGTAGCTATTTTACCATATTAGATAATGTTGGCCATTGATTGATGTGTGAAAAATGTCTTTTTTATCTACAAAATTAGCAGTTTTGTCTGTTACATAGTGAAAAAAATATTTTAACTCTGCATCAGAAATGAACAAATGGTGATACTAGGTACTACTTTTCAATGTATTTCATACAGTATTATACTTGTTAGTAAGTACATGGCAAGATTCACTCACTCTTTTCTGCATACTGAATATTTCAGAAGCTTTCTCCCTAAACTCTTATTTTGTATTTAGATCTGTTTATACCTTTTTTCAAGCAGATTTTTTTCTCAGTTACTGTAGAAGATAGAATAATTGCATTTTATTTGAATTGCTGTTGTCCAAATATGGGATGAACAAGAAGATGATTAAAGTTTTTAGCTCCCTATACTTAAGTTATGTGACCAAAAAATAATGTTCTTAATTCTTTAAATCAGGACAATTTTTCTTTTAAATAGCTAGCCTTCAATATGTTTACTTGAAAGCTTTATTTTGTAAATAAATTATATTGTCTCTAGCTAAATTAATCTTCTTGTATGAATTGTATGTAAAGTGTCTTTACCTTTATGAAAACTTCTTTAATTCAGTATCACTTACAGCTGTACACTGTGAGGACAGTTTTTATGAGATCTAGAAAATTACTTTTAATTATTAGAGGCAAGTGGCATGTTTATAGAAAATTGAAATCAAACAATTACAATACAAATTTCCTCATATGGTGTGTTTCTCCTTTATGTTATAAATAATGGATCTCTGATTGTTAAATATTCATCAACTATGTCTTACTCTGTGTATAATATTTTATGAATACTACCCTCTTTAGATTTCTTATGCCATCTTACACATTCTGAGTTTTTCCTTCAAGCTAGTTAAATTTTTTTCTTCATATTAATAATATAAGTTATTGATTGAAATGTACGTTTTGTCGTCTGTTCAGTTACTTTGTTGTCCGTGTAGGAGGTAGTGAGGTGTACCTTATGTGTGTAGGACTTTTAAATTTGTTTTAACAGTGCATTTTATTTCCATATTTGGATTCATCTCTTTCAATTCAAATTCATTTACTGTTTATGACATTTATTTGCTTTAATGATATTTGGATTTTCTTTTGTTTGATTTTTTATTTTATTAAAAGATCATAGTATGAAAGCATCTTATTATACTTTTAAGTATAATTCATTATCATTGAAAATTTCTTAGTCTTTCTGAACAAGATAGATATGAAACAATGTATAAAATTTGTATATTTAAGTTGACTTTTGGGAAAAATATAAATAATAGTAACTTACTAGTATTATTTAGCATGTTTTTAAATAGAGAGCTATTGCAGCTAAGTATTTTCTTATTGTACATTCAAACAACATATTTTGAAATTGATATTTTAGGCTACTACCTGCTCATCATTCTTACAGCATGTGTTTGTTCATTAAAAGTATTACTCTTACTGAAGATTACCTGCTGTGTTGGCAGGCGAGCTGTTCTACGTGACCAGTAAGCGTGGCCGACTTCACCTTCTTCATGACGGTCATCGTTACTACTTACACCGGGAAGGAGTTAGTGGAACACGATTCTGGCGTTGCCTGCGACATCGCACGAGTGGATGCCGTGCTTATGTGAGTGTTGAAGAAGGTGCAATATCAGCCACAAAACGAGGAAAAGAGCACAATCATACTCCACCTTATGAGCGTATGGCACACAATTGGATTCCTGTTCCAATGAAGCTAATTGGTAGAAATTCCTTTGAAACTACAATGTTTGAACCATTTCAAGGATATTATGATTTTGAAGACAAAAAGAATGTGCAACATCCAATGGTTCCAATGTCTGAAGATGATTTTATTTCTGAAAGTAGTGTTATGAATTTGACTCTGAAGCCCATTGAAGATAAATGAATTCTTCAGTTCTGTCATCCTTTACTGATGTGCTTGTGAAGATGCAGAATTTCATCTTCTTCCTCTTCTTCTTGAAGTAGAATCATTGAGTAACCTGTCATCAAGATTATCCAACTTAAAAATTTTGTACTTTTTATTGTGAGGGTGAAAAAATTCTTCAAATTGTTAAACAGAAAGTGCTATGTTGGGAACTTGCTAACTTTGAAAATATGAGTGGCACTATTATGTGATCCCAAAGAAGACAGTTTGTTAATATTTAACTTTCAACAGTGTTATACTGATTTCTTTTTAAATAAATACAATGTTTCAGTAGATTTGATCTTCTGTGTCTAGGAAAATAAAACATTTCCGCTCGTATTATTTGAATTGTGTATCTTACTTGAAATCATCATTGTATCTTCAACTTTGTATAAATATGTGTCATTTTATTTTATATTTTACGTAATTTTTTAAGTGATTGTCATTGATAGAACGTTAAATAAAATTTTGAAATATTAGTGTGTTATTATTAATAGTTTGGTGAATTATCCTTTAATATATATTGATGTTTTATTTCAAATGATTTATCCTTTTTAAATGATATTAAGAAACAAATAAAAGAACAAAATGATTTAGAAAGCACTTTTGTTTTTTGTATTGCTTGAATTGAAATTTAAATGTTTGAATGTTGACTAGCTCATTTGAATACTGGTAAAGTGTTCTATTTTGTCATGTACTGAGGAAATTTGATGCAGCTGAGAGATTTAACAAATTAGGGATGGATTCTTCCAGGCCAACTGCGGTACGTCTGGAGCATACGAGGCACCCCCCAGCTTGTGTTGGATGGCTACATCTACAGCTTGAGTGAGGATTTTGGCTACAAAAAGTATTGGAAATGTACTGAATACATCAAAGCAGGTTGTCGTGGTTTCTGCAAAACTGAAGGAGAAAAAACAGCTACAATTACAAAACCACATAACCATGCTCGCTGCTTTGACAAGATTCGAGCCAAAGAAGAAATTGCAAGACGAAAATTACTAACGCTTCGTTTGCTGGGAACACCTTCCGCCAAGTAAAAGCTGTTCACTGTGTATACACTCATGTATGAAGCATTTGTGTATTATACTCTGACAGCAATTAGAATTCAAGAATAATGTAGCATCAAGTCACTTAATTTAACAGTAGGTGCTTAATTCCTAGATATTCACGTCATATAAATACACAATGCCATGTTGTTGTATGTTTAGTTACGTAATTATTTTATTGTGCAAGATGAAAGCTTTAAAATTGTGTATTTCAATGACATTAATTAGAAAGTATTGATTATTTATTGTAATGTTCATATTTTCTTCATTTCAACTTCCTTGAAAGTATTTCGTATAATTTTATATCTATAAAAGTATGTAAGTTTGTCATTTACAATAAAGTAAATGTAAATGAATATAAATATTTATAATTCTCTTGTAAATCCATTACACAGACAAAATTTATATTTTATATGCCATTACTGATTATTTCTTATATTAAGTGATATTACTTTTATGAGAGACAGACTTAAAAATATCCTCCTTTTGTTGGCTTCATAGGCATTATTTTTCTTGGTGAAGACTCATTAGAATTGTGTGTCTTATTATCTTCAACTTCTTAAGTCTTAATTTTAAATAGCTGTGGATGGGCGATTGTTTGCTCATTTACTGTACTGACATTCATAATAACTACTGTAAGATGTTGAGATATTATGTCAGATCCATGTGGTGTTTTTGAATCTGAAACATTGTTTTGGTGACATGCTTTGTGAGCCATGTGGATTTATTATGTTACTAGTTAATGTCAGAAACAATCTTAGAAATATATTTACCCTATGTATTCTCTTAGAAAATTACATCAACAAATATATTGTGTGAGAGAAGAGGTTTTATTATAATAGGCTTCTTTTAAAAAAAGTTTTCTAAAAAAATGAATGTGGAGTTTATTTTTATTAGTGACAGAAATAGAATTCATTTTGTTTGAAGCATATTCAGCTGGTTTTGAATTACCTGTGAGAGCCTTTGTATTTTCATTGGTTTTTGGTTATGAATTGTAATAGTCTATATATATATATATATATATATGTGCAGTATTATAAAAAGAAGAAAGATGAAGTATTCTAGTTAATATGTTTTTCCAATATTTATGTTGGAACACTTACATGAAACATTGTACAGTGTTCAAAATAATTTTACTTAATATAAGAAACAGTTACACTGCTTTTGTGTGTACTTTTTTGTAGATATTGTTCAATGATACATATTTATTTTCTGTGTTTAGTTCTAATATTTTAACTGACTTTTAAAAATTTTTATGTAAAGATAAGTCTTGAAGATATAGCACTCTCTGTGCAATATCATCATTTGTATTTGTGTATTTCTTACTTCATTGATTAGTTTTATGAATATATGTATTGAAATGTTTTTCCTTTCACATTACAATTGTAAAAAATAAGTGCAATTATTTTCATTTGTCTATCACCTAAGCATTGGCATGGTGCAGGAAGAGAAGGAAGTCTACAGAAAGAATATAAAATACCCTTGATAAGTCATGTATCATATTATGTGTGCTATATGAGGATTTTTTTTATGTTGTAGGTTTCCTTGTTCCTCAATATGTACACAGCCGAAAAGGTGGATTACAGCTGGTCCTTGAAGGCTTCTTATACACTGTACATCAACAACAAGGACGCAATAAATATTGGCGGTGTGTTGAGCGTGGAAAATTAGGGTGTCAAGGGTATTGTAAGACTTTTATGAGAGATAAGGGAGAAGTTGTACAGAGATTGCGTGCTCATAACCATGGTCGGCAAGATGATAAAATTCGTGAACGTGTCAATGCCACTCTACTTCGCTTACAAATACTTAATTCTATATCTCAACAAACAGTTGCAGTTAGTAGTCAAAATCCTGCATATGTCTAGATGTGGAAATGAAAGTATCGGTAAGATATTCTTCTGTTGTGTTTTTGTTGACATGTTCTTTAGAGACAAGTAATACATTATTTTTTATATTAAATCACAAAAATGAAGTAGCATTATCTTGCACTTGTGCGACAAATTTTGGGTCGGAAAACTTTTGTGAAACTACTTAGTTTGTTTAATATCCTAGAGTTCTGAAATTTGTGTACCATAATATGAAGTATAGTGATATAAAAATTGACATCTAAACATCCATGTGAATTTAATTGATTTTTAATTTATGAAATTCTGTTCATTGAGTTAACTTAATAAATATATATGTTATTGTCCAACTAAATTTAGTATTGAGAACTGTTTATGTGGAGAATTGGAGTATTTGTAAATAAATAACAAATCCTTTCTTAATTTTTAAAATATTATTACGATCTTCCTGTACGTTCTCTGATTGAAACTGTTTTGAACTTCACTTTAAATTATACACGGGGTTTTATTGTAAAATAGCATGCTTGTTCACATAAGAATGCTGACACTGATTATCTGGGCCATGTTGTGTGATGTAAGATTATTATTATTATTTTGTGCTGTATACATAGATTTTATCAATTTTACTCTTTTAGTTTATGTATCAATATTGAATTGTAATATTTTATATTAAATACTCATTAAAAATTTGTCTTTATTGACTAATTTAATTGAACCGTCACAATTTATTTAACTAAATGTTTGGCTGTAATATTTTTCTCATGTATAGATTAATAGTATACCTTATTTTGATCCTAGAGTTCTATTGATTTTGCTTTAACTGGATACAATGGGCTTGATCCAGTGTCAAAATAACAAATTTCTTGGAGGTAAAATACATTTTTGTTATTTAATTTCCTCGATCTTTATTATACTACACAATAAAAATATATTAATTGATATAGTTCAATTCTTACTCAAATGTGGAAAAGAAACTTTCGTTTGGGATGTAAAGACACAGAGTCAGAGAAAAGCTCGGGGACCACAGACTCCCCTTGAAAAATATTAAAAATTGTAATGTAGGAACTTGCTCTACATGTTCATTCTCTTTTTGTTAACTCGTTAACAATGCACAAGAAACTATTTAAAAATGTAAAATAACTTGAAAGATATAGTAAACTTTGTGAAGAAATCCACTTCACCAGGATTTCAATCTTCATAAGATGTTTACATAAATAAGTCAATGTCATTGGCGATAAATTGTCTCATATTTCAGAATTATATTTTCATTGGAAAAACAACTTTTTAAGCACCCCTGGTTGCAAGAAAGTCTACTAAAACAACTTTACAATGAAGTATGTGCCTGACAATTGCTGAACTGTTGGGGAATTGATTTGCCTGCTATGTCAGACCCATCAAATTGGACAACTATAATATTAGAAACATATTTGCTCCAGATCTAAGGGCCCCAAACTTCTGTCCCTGGGACACACTTGTATAAACAATGCTTCTGTACTATGTGAGAATAAAATCACTCATTTTTGTTTCAAGAATGAATATTGTACAAAATTACCTTAAAAAATGACACTTTCTCTATAATTTTGATCCATAACTTGTTTTTTGAAGTATTCTGGTTAAGCATAGTTTGGTTAGCAACAAATTTTAGTACTCAATCATGTTTTTGTGAACAAGAAAGTAGTTTCCAACATGGATACTGGGTTTTGTTATTAGGGGTATTCAGTACTCCAGGTTATTGTTTCTGTAAAAATTTAATATTCCAGGTTGTCACTGATTAAAATCAAAATTAGCATTTGGATGGCAATTCTTTTCATATTCGTCTGTCATTCTTCCGGAGCTCGTTAGGTTGATTTATGACTGTATGACTATGATAGAGATTTAGATTCTGTGCAGAATGAAGCATAGACATGCACTCATTACCAAGCCGCTACCAAGGATTGAAGAGAAGGAAGAGAAGTATAAAATTGTGTGGACCGCTTTTGAACTTCGAGTGTATAGTATCGACTTATTGTACTCTCGCTTTATCCATGTGTACAAACTTCGGTACAGTACAAAAACAATTTCCTATCCTTCTCTTTCAGTTTTCATGATTATTAAAATGAATCACTTTTTCTTTCTCTAGTTATTTATGTATGTATTTTGCGTATCAAGTTTTGAAGGTCATGAGAAATAATTAAAATGAGAATGGGGTTCAAAATTATTCGTACGGTTCAAATCAGCAGTTGGTAGCTCTATTGTGGGCGGATCCGTTCGGGCAGACACTGACAGAAAGGGGAAAAAATTGAGACGGGTGGCAGCGTAACTTGAAATCACTTGAAATAGAAAGTTGTTTGCAGTGCTTGTATTATTGTAAGCCGTTCTCCAGCTCGTAAGTGGACCGGCAGAAAGGAAGATAGTTATTCCTACGTCACGTGGGAAATTCTTATTTCGTGATTAATTGTATACCTTTGTGTGTAACTATTTTGTGTGCAACTAATGGTATAATCTTTCGGTCTGTTTTGAGAGTATGGATTTAAAAGGCAAGATCGTCCTTATAACAGGAGGAGCATTGGGAATCGGTCGAGCTTATACTCTAGAACTTCTTAGACATGGAGCTAAAGTAAGATAGTTTACTTCACATTGTGACAACCAAGTATTTTAGAAAGGATTATAAACATTTATACAATTACTGAGTTGCAGATGCAGCTTTCTAATGTACACATTAGTTTTATTATCTATTCTTATTTGTTAATTTTAGGTAGCTGTATGTGACATCAATATCGATGCTGGTGAAAAATTGGTTCAACAACTGTCAGAAAAATATGGCAAAGATAAAGTAATATTTTGTCATTGTGATGTTACTGATTACCCTCAATATGAAGGTATTTTTAGCATCTCCTTATGCTTGGATAAAACATTTACTTACATTTTGAGGATATTTTGAAGGATTGTGTATTTTCTTAATAAAGTGTTTTTCATTCTTTTTTACAGAATCTTTCCAAACCACTGTTTCTGTTTTCGGTGGTCTCGATATTGTCATAAATAATGCTGGCATTTTAAATGACCGTTTGTGGGAATTAGAAGTGGATGTTAATTTGGTATATTCTTTTTTTATTCCATTTATTGATGTATTATGAAATGCATAGTTGACGCATTTTATTTACAGAATGGTGTTATACGAGGGACATTACTTGCTTTACGTTTTCTTGGAAAAGACAGAGGAGGAAGAGGTGGAATTGTTATAAATACTGGTTCTAATGTAGTTGTAAAACCGTATGTTAGCATTCCTATATATACAGCAACAAAACATGCTATTATTGGATTTACTCGATCCTTTGGGGTAAGCATCAGTCTGCATTTTACTACTTACTTTCATTGTTATTATGGCCTTGCTACTTTATTTTATTTATTTTTCCTAAAAATTGTTTATTTTATTTATAGTTTTATTTATTTATTTTTCCTAAAAATTGGAGTAACAAATTCTAGACTAACATTTCCAAAGAATGAAATCATCTTGAGGGGAATGTCTTAGGGCAGTAATTTTATTAATTTTCCAAAGTTTTGCCCAGCCAACTTCATAGTCAATTATTACACATCCTGACTCAAATATTTTGGACCCTGATGTAATACATGAAGCCACAGGTGATTCAACACTTTCTTCAGAACTAAAAGAATAGGGTTTAAACCAAAATACAATGATGAAAATATTAAGTAGTACTTCAATATATACTGTATTGTATGTTGTATTAAATAAATAATTGGTGAATAGGAAAACAACACACTTTTTGGAAATAGACAATTGTTTTTGTTCAGAATAATAATAAAGAGGCCATTTTGAATGAGCCAACTGTATTAAATACTGATACTTGAAATCCCCTTCACTTCCCCGATTTCAAATTTAATATAATTGTCTTTCACCGAAAATTCAAACTTAAGAGATTTGCAGATTTTGTATGACTGGTGTTCATGACAGTCAGTGTATTCAAAATTAGATTTAAATCACTGTCCAACACGATTGTAATTTAGCAGTAATAAATGTCTAGGTAAAAAAATAGAATTATTGTTCTAAAATCATTTTAAACAATATTTGTTGTAAATTCGATACGAAATTGGAATCCAATCTTCTACCTTAAAAGCAGTTTAAATCTGCAGTTGACAATATGAAGGAAAACATTCCAATATACTCTACCGAGAATCCTTGATTAGGATGGGGCTAGAGATAATATACTCAGAAATAAATAATAAGAAAGAAATGATAAAATGCATGAAAGAGATTTTAAATTTTAATAAATTATATGAGAAACAATTAAAAAATGAGCTAGTCAAAGTTTTTATTTATCACTTAATCAATCTAAATATTAACTTGAATGTAAAAAAACCTTAGTGAGATACTTAAAATTTGTATCAATTTCTTTGTCTAAAATTAGTAAATTCCATGATATTGTCAATACAATGATGCAGTATGAAGCATTGAGCCAAATATTTGAAGTGGTTATTTTACAGATATCTTTTATTTCTTTTAGAGGTGAGTTATACTAAAGGATTCTGTGATGACTTTGAGGGTGTTGGAAAAATTGAGAGAGAATATATTATTTTTATCTCAATATATTTGAGATAAAATTATATTTGTTTTACTGATAAATAAGAGTTTCTTATGAGATGATGGCTTGTGTTACACACTTCAAAACTCGTGTAGAGAGACTTAATGTGATGTAGATTATCTCTCTACCTCTTTTTGTTAATTAATAATTTCACATACCTTACTGTTTATACAATAATATTAGTATAATTTGTTTATTCTTTAAAGGAAACTATCAAAATGAAATTATTAAGTTAATTCAGAATAATGGTGTTTTTTGTATGTTGTATCCTTCAATTAATTTCTTTTGTTTGAATTCTCACATTATATTATTTTGCTGAGAATAAAACATAATGTAATTATATCTTTGCAGGATCCATTTCATGTGAATATGACAGGAGTGAAAGTTATTGGCATATGTCCTGGAACTACAGATTCTGAGCTTCTTAGCAATGATATAAGAAAACAGTTATTGTCATCTGATTATGAAAAAGCTTGGCAAAAGGACACCTACCAAGGATCATCTCAGAAGTAAGTAGTAATCAGGTAATTCATTTATTCACTTATAAATGTGAACCGATGTGGACTGACCAGGTCAGCAGGTCTGCAATCACTGTGATCCTAGTACTCAAGAAAACCATAAGTGCCATAACAAATTATAATCTTGTGCAAAAAATTGAGCAAAAAATTTCTTGCATCAACTTACATTTCATATAATTTGTTCTGGGGTAGCACTTCAGATTTTTGTTGGAAGGGACAAGCACAATAGTTATTGTGTCTGTTTGGTATTTTTAGAAAAAACACTTAATTAGATAAATAATTCGTTGCTCATCTATTTTCTTTTTCTTTTGTGTAATTTGCTCATAATATTTATTTCATTCCACCTAACTTGATCGAAATTCTAAGGTATCAACAACATAATTTTCTTGTTTTGAAACAACCGACTTAGCTAAGACAAGCTGAAACGTCCATCGTGACAATAGAAACAAAAACAGAAACACAATATTTATCTCTCATTATGTATTTAATTTTTCCGTAGTATTGTGATTTGAGTAATATTATGTAAGAAAATATAGTGTTAACTATTATTTTTGGATTTAGTCCATACCTATCTCATACCTAGTGTGGTTTAAGAAATAACTACAACTATGTAAATGGACTTATAATTGTATAGTTTACACCTTGGCCAAGATAATATGGGGAATTTCTGGCAATCCATGTATATATTAGTAGGTTACATTTGAAATATGGTTTTTAGTCTATACTATTCACTCTGATTTCATAATTTGTATTTTTATGTATGAATATATAAATAAATGGACAAATTTGGTATAAATCATTGTAGGAATTAATAATTACTGCTCTTTTAGAATAATATGAAATCAATGTAGATGGGTATCATTTAAATCTTTCATATAACATTGTTAACAAATTGTTTTGGGTCTGATTGATATTTTTTAAAAATTACACAACACAGTCATCTATGAGCTGAAGTTACACAGTTAATTAGAGGTCATCTCACCCTTATTATTGCCATCCCACCCATGTGGTGGATAACCAACTGTTGATGGAGAAAGGCAATGTCCAAGGTGCTGATGACCTTGTAATAATTATAAGAGACAGTGATGTCTGAACTCTTGCAAAATGCCTTAGTAAGTTATGTAAATGTAGAGGACATAACACTCATCTGAAGGAAACATATATTGTAGCTTTCATGAGAAGAAGGAAGTCCTAATTAAGATCTCCATTCATGGGTATTATCATAACTAATTCAAGTTACAAAAACTTCTTCTGGTTATTAGTCTTATTTTGTTGAAAATAATTTCAACCATTCGATTCATTGAATTCGGAAAACATCACTGCAGAAAGCAACCAGTGGAGTGAGGTTTCCCACAAGTATTCCTCCTTGTGTTATTTGCAAAGAGATCCATATTCTTCAGTCATGAAATATTTAATTCTATTCCTATTTTAATATCATTGTAATTGAAAAGCTAGCCAAATGTTATGTCAGTGTGTTGCAATTAGAAAACTCCAGCCAAAAACGTTTAGTCAATATGAACACCTTGTCAAGTTTACAGAGGAATGACCTGAATATAATATTATAAATTTTTAAAAGTAAATATTGGGCTCCTGGTGACCTTAAAATTAAGAAAATATTACTTCTTTCTTTTAGAAGTCACTTATTGTTAAATTATCTGTACTAAGTGAAAGATTGTCTAAAAGAGTTCCTTGGAATAGGTAAATTGTGTTACTCTAAAAATAATTAAATCATTCATGTAAGATGAATTTTTAATGAAATATCAATGTGACTAAATGAACTTGTTGTAATAAAATGTTCAACATACATGTTGTTGACACTTAGCAAATTAAATGATGAATTTATAAGTAAAGCATTATAATTATTCAATTTACTTTCTAAATTTCTACCCAAACAATAAATACTTATATCTTGGGAATTTATTAATCTTGGGAACATTTCCTAGGAACATTCTTAGAAGTTTATTTTCCCAGAAATTTTACTATTTAGAGCTTGATTTGAAAGACTCTTTAATAAGAGAAAATATGATCATGAAGAAATATCAATAAACTTGTATTCAAAAAGTTAGAACTATTAATGAGGAGCACAATTTGTATTAATAACACAAACAATTTTTGCTTATTAATAAATCTTATGTTTTGTTCCTTTTACTAAGATAATACTTGTCTTTCCAGAGCGGAACACGTAGCTAAAGGTTTGCTTCATATACTACAAAAAGCTCCAAGTGGATCAGTTTGGATGATTGAAAATTCTCTTCCACCTCGTGAAATTAATTTCACCACCCAGTGAGATAAAGTGTGAAATACTTCTTTCACATATCCATTCCAATGTGCAAGATATTGACCACATTCCATTTTTTATTAACCTAGTCTAACCCAAATGTTTCTAGTCACATCTCTTTTAAATTTTAATAATGTATGTGTACTGAATTCAGTTAATTATACCAAGGTATCTACAAAGAGAACTTTTAATAAAGTAAGTTCTCCTTGTAAAAATATTATACTGGAGTTCGAAAACATTGATACTTGAAAATTTAAGAAATGTTTATATGTATATTTATTGAATGGTGGAATTTGAATTAGCATTTAAGTTAAATTTTTTGCATAAAAAAATAGAACCTTGTAAATTCAAATGTTCAAGATTACAATCACTTTTCTTTTTAATTTTCTCTTGCATTTTAGACCAAAAACTTTTTAGCCAAGATTTTTAGGTAAATGTTTAATATGTATAGCAAAGCTGATAAAGAAATTACAGTAATTGCCATTGGTTGTCACTTTTTCTTATTTCAAAATAAAGTTCTTTAACCTTTTTACTCAAATTATTTTCATTAAATATAAATCAAAATTATTAATGACATGTCTTAACAATCTGAAGTTTTGAGTAACTTGAATAAGAGCATCAGCCAGTTTTGTCTTTAATTCTTTTAAAAAATTAGGAGTAGTGTTGATTTTTATTAAATACATTAATATACCGGAACAGAAACATAAAGGAGACAAGTGAACGTAACAAAGTTGCACACTCTCCCTCGCAACGCAGCACATATTAAAAAACACGTATTTTCTGGATTCTAAAGAATGTAGTACTGGATTAGTTATTTCTAATGTGAAATAAAAAAGTCAATCCCTTCTGAAGTAAAATGAAAGATGTTTTTAAGGCACTAATAATACTTTTCTAGATCTGCTTTAATTTATTTATATATATATATAAATTACTAGCAAATGGAATGGGCAGTAGTGACAATCTGAGATCACTTAGTTACTGATAAACACAATCCTTTGAAATTTAACTTTTCAACTGGGGTTTTGATTAAATTAAGCGATTTGGAATGAAGTTGATAACTGGATTTAAAAATAGCATTAATTTTTGTCAGTCACATTAGGACATTTTATAATTTTAAAAATGAAATTTACAAAATGGTCAAATTTTGGTTATTTATGTAAAAGTATATACCATCTAAGAACCTTATTATATTTGTAAAATTAAAAAATCTTTATCAATGAAGTACTTAATAATAAAAAATAACTTATTAAAAACAAGTGCAAAAATATACAACAAAGTAATTAATTTGTCAGAAGCAAAAATATTAGGATGAGTATGTATTTTTTCCCTCTGGTTTGTCATCCTGTATCAAATCATTGCTACCAAGCACTCCTTTGATTTTTGCTTTTGACAACAACGTACATAAGACAGATGTGGGGCCCAATTTTTGTCCTGATCTCCAAGCTGTATACCAAAATATGCATGATACACTTTTTTTTCAAAATGTGTTATCTAATGCTGTCTCTTTTTTACTACAAAACTGACACACGTATCATAAAAGGAATTAGGATTCTTGACACAGACTCTTGATGCCATTATATATTAATATAAGTAACTAATGAATAGTTCTATCCTATGCAAAATCTGAAAATACTAACATAAAAATAGAACTTCCATTCCATCTCCAACACAGGATTCCAAATGATTATCTTGTAATGTGATTTGTTGTCAATGTAGAGACATATGTTGGTTAATTTTTAAACAATATTTCTTTTGATTAAATATTTTTGAATCTGTTTCCAAGACTTAAACTTACCTGTAACATTACAGAAATAATACACATTCGATAATTTTCAAAAATTTGAATTTACAATTGTAAAACAAACCCTATGTGATAGAGCAATATAAATGCTAATTTTGAAATAAACATGCACAAAATATTGTAGAACCATTAAAAAATTTTCAGACCCTAAAATCATTTTGCTTTGGAGTGTTGGGGAATTTACATATGCAATTTTCATCTGAGAGGAGATTGGTTACTAGATTTTTTGTTTTGAAATACTTTTTGTCAAAAATTATTTCTTAAAAATTATGCTATATAGATATGGCGCTGCATGCTATATAAATATGGCGCCCATTTTTACTCATAGACTTACTGACGGGGACGGTCCTCTCTTGGGCTCATCCTGTAAGACATGAACAACGGGTCACCAAATATAAATACACATTTATGGGATCTAAAAATATACTAAATATTTTTCAACAGTAAAGTAAATAATACCTAACTTCATTATTAAATATTACTAAAATTCCATTTCCAACCTTTTTAGTGGTTATTGAAAATATTGTATGCAAACACACATAATGGCTTGAATAAAGGTGGCTTCCCAAAAGACTAGCCCCTGGTCTCGCTAGCTACATTAGTGATCCAGATTGCTACTGAATTCTCTTCATTAACTGTATTTCGTATACTGTATTTCCACTATAAGCAATCCATAAGAAGCTAATGGATGCAGAGATGCCTGTGAATATCACCTCTTCTGGATGGCTTTTGCATAAAATATGACAAACATTTGACGTGGACCCTACGGTAATTTACAAAGTTGCTTCAGTCTAGTGGAATCTGTTCTGTGGTTATCACCAGCAGTTATGTAGTTCCCGCACAAAAACTCTGCACTGGTTTGTACTCAATGTTACCATGCTTAACCCCAGCTGCCTTGTTCAAAGAAAAATAAATAAATAAAATAAACGGATTTTTTCTCACACAGAAATGGCAAATCATATGGGTGTTGTCATCAATATGAATTGGTATTTTAATGCATATATTTCTCCTGTGTCCTAAATGTGGAGAAGATATGTGATAACTTCCAGTCAGGTGAAAATGATGACGAGCAGGTAATCAAACCTGAGACTCCTGCTTTTATTGCAGGGTTATTAACCACTACACCACCGGTTTGCTGTACACCATTTCCACCCAGATCTAGTATTTGAATGTTAACCATTCAATTTTAAGAATTAAGAAAAACTTTTGAATTAGCAAGGTTTTACTAATTATTTTGTAAAATTATTACTTTAGGAAAGTACAAGAATTTTATAAAACTTAGTTTATTGTGATAAATAAGTTGAGCAATGTATAGCAAGTGTTGTCTTATTGACTGCTCTTTTATGCTTCTTATTGTATAGCATTGTTCAGAGAAAACAGTTTATGACTATATAATTCTTAGAATGAAGAGATGTAGCATCCTTCCAACAAAAGTAAAAATATCACATTGAAGTATAAAAGCAAGCATATGATTGAGAGTACTGTTCATTTGTGTTGTGTATGATTATTTTCTGTTGCCGTTCAGGTTCTCAGATCTCCTTCCATTAGTATTTGTGACCAATTCTAGTCTTCATATTGTGTGTTTTCAGGCTAGAGTGGATCAGTATGTTACTCTGTATTCTAAAACATGCTACCTAACTTGGGTAGATGTACACCCAAATATTGGAAAATACAATTAAGTGGTCTGATTTTCTATACTATAGAAATCATTATGTAACTTAGGAGTAAAACCAATGTTAAATGATAGTTCTTTTCATGCCAAAATATTGAGATGACAATTAAGTATAAATTTGATGTATATTTTATCACAATTTTCTAATATTTCAAATTAGAGATATTTTTTACAATTTTATAGTGGTTTTTCTATATAAAATAATTTTCTTTGAGCAGTACAATAAGAAATAGTCAACTTTTCAATTCTTATTATCTGTAGTTGACTGCTTACATATTTGCCTAAGCTAATAAACTTGTTATACCTACTGTAAATGCTGTTATGAATTATTTGTAGTCATTACTAAGATTGTTATTTTACTATTGTTAAATTAGGGCATACATGCTTTAATTAAGGGATTTTATGAATTTAGACAAGTTTTTTAAATGTCAGTCCAAATGAAATTGCTGGTTTTCTTTGAACTTTCTTCTAATAACTACTGTTCATTGTTTTCATTTATATTGTGAGTGATACTTTCCAGTTACCAAAGAAGAGGGTTTTTGTGGGTTGTGGTACTTACACCTTTCATTCCATGTTGTCTTCTGTAAATTAATTTAAACATATGTGTGTCTAATGATTATAGTGTGAATTTCAAAAAATAACTTGAGTTTTATAAATTTTCATTTAGGAACTGGATACATGCATTGCACTACTTGTAGTGTCTTTAGATGAACCCTTCCTTGTCAGCTCTTCTTATCTGGCTAAATAATATTTTTTTATGTATTTCCCATTCTAAATTTTAAAGAAGCATGTTTATTTTTTCAAAAGTATTTTTCTGACCAAACTAAAATGTAAAACCAGAGAAGATACTGATAGTTAACAGGAAATGTAGCATAACCATCATATTTCTGTATTAAATTTTGTTTGAGAAAGTATAAGATTGTAAAGAAACTTCTGATCTGTTAAATGTTGCCTTTTTTCCTTTAATTCTTCTCAAAGAGTATTGGCCTAATAATCGGGAGCTGTGCTTTTTTGTGTTACTAGAAAAATATAATTTTAAAATGATTGTAAAATGACTGCTTATTAGCTACTGTAAATGAATGTCTAAATGAATATTATGATGTTTTGAATGTTTCTTTTAGACATTGTAAGAGTTTCTTTTTAAAATGCACCAAATATAAGATAAGAAAACATTTTTTGAATTATTCACTCTTCCATTTATACTCCATTGCTACTAACTGAGTTGTTAAAAATTCAACAGAAGTGGAAACAAAGAGGTAGTAGGTATATATTGAATAATACTTAGCTCCAAGATTCCAGGCAGTCTCATTTTTCTTATCCTGCTACCCAAAGGGTTCTGGGAGAATGGTATATACACCCTTCTTAACTTCTGTGCAAATTTTGTTATATTCCAACAAGGTAAAGCAGAAAACTATAGAAGTATTTTAATAGTTTTGTTTCTTAAAATGGCATAATATTAAAAATGGGAATACACCATACATCTTGTATAAGTAGTTGATGTAATGTGTAACAGAACAAATGCACAGAACACGACATGACACAGTGAAAAGCAAAACAGGTGCTCTGTGGAGTATATGAGGCCAAAATCACTGATAGAATGTAAGGTTTGGATGTTTGCAGATATCCCTTTTCTTTAGTTATTAGCATTTGTAACATTTTAGAAATAAATTTATACTACACAAATAGATTGCTGGATTAACTTCAAATTTTACTCCAGAGTAAAAGAAGTAGTTTTGATTATTCCTATCTTTATAATTATACTATTTGTTAAATTAACTGCTTTAGTAAGTTACCTTCATTTGATGATAATAATAATTTTTAGATAATAATTATTATAATTTGTACATGTAAATTTTTTGCATTAAATTATACACATATTGACATTCTATTAGTATTATAACTTGCTAACTTTTTAACTTATCTAGGAATTTTTGCTGAAATTTTTGAATCCGTCTCTGCCTTGGGGCCCTTGATCAGAATTGATGGGATGGTCCCTTGCTTGCTTCCGGAGAGTAAATTAGTTGATTGTCCTCCGTGTGGTCATATGCAGTTTGTCCTGCTTTTTTGACAATAAATTTATTATTATTATTTGAAAAATAATTTTTTAAAGAAATGTTTTCTGTAGCTTACATTTACTTTTTAAATGTGTATCAGCACTTGTCAAGCTACTTTGCAATCACTGCATTAATATATAATGAATGAAGAATTAAAATCAAAAGAAAAATCTTGCCTATAGTTGCCCTTTGCTTTTTTGGTAATTTTTTAAAATTTCACCCCCTTGATTACATTCATGGAGCATATTTGCAAATAGTGAAGTTAAACACAAGAATTGTATGTAGAACATTTGACCATAATTTTATCCTTGTTTATAAATCAAATTGATTTTGAATGTTTGATAGGGACCCCTCCATTAGGGAGGGGGAACAAATGGTATCTGACCTCTCCCCCGCCCTAGAGGGTGCTAGATTTGTGTAAAGGTGAGCTGTCCATTTATTTATTTATTTATTTATGCCAATTGGCTTTGTACAACTAGTATTACATTTTAATTTCTGATTTTGAAATGCACTTATAAATTACACTTTGAATGAAATACACTCTATAAGTTATATGAAAGAAGTACAATATATTATTGTAGAAATACAATATCCTTTAACAAAAGTAAGAAATACAATATTGTTTATCTTTGTCAAAAATGTTGGCATAGAGCCTCCGAAAAAGTCAACATTAAAACTGTTCATTTACAAGGTATACTATTCTTTTCTTTGGTCCATGATATCCATTGTTTTTTTGATGACTTCACTGAGTTCAGCAACCTGTAGGATCTCAAACCTAATCTAGAGCAAATGAACTCAATTTGTTCCAGTATCTCTGGGCAATCAGTATGTTCAGTGATGGTCTTATAAAAAAATATAAGATCTGCAACTTGTCACCTGCTTGAAAGACTATCAATTTTGGATTGTTCGTAGACATCTTCGATAATCATATTTTGTCCTTGGATACTCATGTAATTCATGACATACCTGTAGAATATAGACATTTTTTTGTATTTTTTCCACTGTCAGTCAGAAGATTTGTATATGCTGATCAAATAACCAAGCAGTATTCTAGTTTTGAATGGACCAAGAATGAGTATAAGTGTATAATCATATGTACATCATTAAATTCTCTTCCTGATCTGAGTATAAATCCAAGTATCTTAATGCTTCAGTTGTCATCTTATCCACGTGACCCAAGAAATTCAATTTGTTGTCGATAATGACACCAAAGTCTCTCACTAATGTAACTTCCTGAAGTTGATGTTTATTAAGATGGTATACTGCAGGTCGTAGATGGAATGAGCATGAGAAAGACATCACGACACACTTACTAATATTCAACTTCAGCTTATTTTTCACACACCATCTGCTAAGTCCTTCAATGTCTTATTGAAGTTTGTTAACATCGTCATCGCCAGTTATCTTTGTAAAGATTTTCAAATCATCAGCATAGAGCAAATATTCTGATTTGAGTTTATCGCCAACATCATCAATGAAAATATTGAAGAGGATTGGTCCTAGATGAAAACCTTGCGGAACTCCAGAGTTTACTTGTTAACCTGTTGAAATGTGGCCATTTACTCGAACCTGCAGATATCTCCTGTCAGATATGAACTAAACCAGTCCAGTGCTCTATCACACATTCCATATCTATTCAGTTTACTACATAACATGTCGTGGTCTACCGTATCAAGTGCTTCGCTGAAATCTGTGTATACTGTGTGTATCTTGATCTGTACCTTGATTCAATCCATTGAGCACGTGGTTAACGCATAGGTAGAGGTTTGAAGTGTAGATCTACATTTGAAGAACCCGTGTTGTTTTATCGATATAATATATTTAAAAGGAAATATTATTTGTAGTAAAATATGCTTTTCAAACATTTTAGATATGGATGATTGAATGCAAACTGGTCTGTAGTTGATCCCATTTGCTCTGGATCCTGATTGATGTATTGGGCTGATGTATGAAGTTTTCCATGCTTCTGGAAAGTGCCTGTTTCCAGTGATTTGCCAAAGATCACTGGAAATTATAGGCCAGAGGCGAATCCAGGATTTGATTTTGGGAGGGGCCCATAAAATTTTATTTCTCTATCATTCATGAATTGTACAATGTTATTAGTATACATTTTATAAGAACACCTATATAACATTTCCACCATTAATTTATTTTACTAATAAAGAAACATTATTACTATTACAAATTATTTATTTTCTTTTATTTATGATTTACACTTTTCGTTTATCTTTCTGTTGTTAATTATATCGGGGTAATTTTATATTAGATAAGTAATTTGAATCCTGCTGTAGTGAGAATATACTAGAA
Organism: Laupala kohalensis; assembly: GCA_002313205.1. Lineage (NCBI taxonomy): Eukaryota > Metazoa > Arthropoda > Insecta > Orthoptera > Trigonidiidae > Laupala > Laupala kohalensis. The sequence continues at coordinate 59,216 of NNCF01128825.1, read as the reverse complement.
ACAGTGAAATATCGCAGTCCTTATACTCATGTTCGCATGGAAATCTATAAAAGCAAAGTAAGTCATAGTTCGTCCTACAAAGTCGTCTCTTTACACAATTTTAATAGTTATTGCTTTTAATAGGTGTAATTTTTTCGAAATTTAAAAATTCCTTTTATCTTTTCTTAATCCCACTTTTTGGGAGGGGCATGTGCCCCATGTGGCCCCCTTGGATCCCCCAATGTTATAGGTTCAGCGAGTCCAGCAGCACAATTTCTAAGAAACTGGTTAGGTATCCCATCTGGCCCAACACTTTTTTTTATATCCAGCTTACAAAGTTGTTCGAAGACATCATCAAAATGGACATTCAATTCAGACAGATTAACATGGTTTGCTGTGTGTTGCGTACAGTAACGCATTCTGTATGGTTTTCCATCAATCTATTAGTTGTGATTCAGTGCCAGAACTAGAGCGCTAGTAGAGAATGGTCTGCTTTTTTGTTGAGCAAGTGGTTATTGTAATGCGTCGTACGAATGTAAAACAGAACTACGTTGAATATATCTCGTTTTTGTAAAGTTTAATTCGAGATCGGACTCAGTTGTAGGTAAAGGTCATCTTATTGGTAGCACAGCGACAAGAATGTGATATAATACAAGAAATCCTTTGAAGAAAAGTTTCAAAAAAAAAGATTAATATTTCTTCACATACCATCTTTTCTAAACTGCAATAATTTAATGCCATTATTTAAAGCTGTCTTATCGATATTTTATTGCAGAAGCAAGGTGTTTGTTTTTAAAATGCAGTTTGCTATAGCTTTAACAAACATTATAAAACTGAATAAATAATTGTTCCAGATTATAATATACACCTAGTATTTTATTGCTCTATTTAAAATTTTGTTGCTTAATAATTGTTCTCAGTAAACGATATTATTACACCATTAGGCAACGGATACTTAAAAAAACTAAGGGAGTAATTTTCGTCCAGTTAAACTGCGGAAACTACGTCAAGAAAAGTGGGATAGAAATTTTTTAGCCTAAAGTAACATTCAAGGCGTCTATTAACACCACCTTTTCATTTTGAAAGCATTTATTCTAATAAAATAATCTTCTAAAATTAATATTTCAAAAGTTATAGTGTTTTTTGGAAACTACGTCATCCAGGAGTGGGATAGCATCTACACACCCCCATAACCACCACCCTCCTCTGTCACATGACTCTTCCTGCACCCCCACCCTCCTGTCACATGACTCTTCCTGCACCCCCACCCTCCTGTCACATGACTCCTCCTGCTCTTTTTTTATGACTACTACTCACCTGCTCGTCCTGTTTAGTCGTCGTGCTGCACGCCATCCCTCCACTTCCTGGCAAGGTGCTCTAACTGGCACATCGTTTTTTTGAGGACGTGTTCCAACTGGCATGTGTTTGCTCTGGCACTTCCGGTTCTGACCACAAATCACAACTTCCGATCATAAGATCTTATCAGTGTCCGCTCTGGCACAACTGCCCTACTGATATCATTTGTGTTACGAATTTCGTTATACTGTTGACATTCAATCAAGAGCATCTCGCTGTATACAATGTTTTCACAGTCATTACAAGGGTGGCTGCTGGGGAGGTTGTAATCACCCATAACCAAAAGCTCACAGTTGGGGTATTTATCCTTTATGTATGATATTGTAGACATGTTTATTGTATGTGTCTACGGTTGACAATGGTGGTATGTATAAGCATCCCATTACAATATCATCTATTAAACATTTTATTTTAATAAATATTTGCTCAATAACGTTGTTTTCAATTGTTAATAGTACAACAGAAATGTTACGTTTTACCGCAATAAAAACACTGCCTCCACGTTCACAATTTTTTGTCGTTAGTCTTTTCTAAATATCACATATGTATCGTAGAGGTTAAGAAATTCTTCAATTTGGTTCTCAAACCTCTAGTATTCTGGTAGTAGACAAGTAGATTATGTTTCTCTGTGTTTTTCTTTTGGCGTACGAAATGTCTGTTGATTATCTTTGGTATCCCATTTATATATTTAATCGTTTTATCATTATTACCATTTATTAGGGTATCGAGTTCTAAATGCAGAACCTTGAGGCGATTTTGCTGAGCTTTAGTTAAACTTGGCTTAAATGAGACATTCGTTTCTCTGGTAGGTTTGTTTCTCAACAGGATCCTAGCATCAGTTACCGACGAAGTCTTCACTAACAAAGGACGAGTTTTTCCTGTTGGTCGACCAAGCCGATTGGATACGATCTCTGATAACTCCTGTGGAATTAGTGCTACTACTTTATCATGATCATCCTGTCGTCGATCAGCTCCAATTGGTTTTTCAGACTGGTACATTGAACGCTGAAATTTCGGTTTCACATTTTCTACATTCATTCATCTCACATATCATGCTCTCAAAATCAATTGAAGATTCGCCGAACGAGGATAGTTTACCCTCAACTATACCAACTCTTTTCTCCAATTGTTTGAACTGTTGAGTAATTTCAGTTTGCTCAGCAATTTTATTCAAGTCCAACCTAATACTTGTAACACTGCTCTCGATCCTTTCAATCTTCTCTCTGAAAGAAGCCAAGTATCTCTCGAATATTTTCTATAATTCGGTCTTGCTGGTAGACAACGGTGAATCGTCGGCATCTTCACTCTCATTGTCTGACTCAACTATACTAACCTCAAAGTGACATCTCTAACATTGTCAGATGGTGTGGCCTGTTTTTCTTTTAATTCAGCAACAATTTTTTAAATTGATTATTACTCAAGTCACAACACTTTCTACGGAACCAATTTTTACAGCTGATACAACTCAAGCTTCCTGAATTTTCACTATTTCCTTACGGCAACTTGCACATGTGTATGTACTCTGCGCCATCTTGGATAATGATGACGAGATATTTCAGATTTTTTTTAAAATTACTAATCTTGAAGCCTTTATAGTTTAAATAGCTGTCCAAGAGAAATAATCGGACTTATTTAACATATTATCAGTCTATGTGCATCCGAAGCTGCAGAAATATGATTTCCTTCTGTAAAAAGTATTTTATTTCATCTGATGATATTATTGAACTTAAATGAATTAGTCAGCAGAGATAACTGAGTGTTCTGATGGGTTTGCTCAACACTCACTCATTCTAGTCTTGTGTTATTGTGGACCCTTGCATTGAATGTCCCTTCACACAGAGGCAGACCCAGGATTTGATTTTGGGAAATTCCATTAAGAATTTTTTAAATCATTTATGAATCATGCAAAGTTATTATTACGCATTTTATGAGAGCACCAATAAAACATTTCTATGATTAATTAGTTGTACTAATAAAGAACCATTAATCCAGTTGCAAATTATTTTTTCTTTTATTTCAGATTTACATTTTTTATTATCTTTCTATTGTAAATTTTATCAAGGTAATTTTCTATTAGATAATTGGCTCAGAATCTTGCTGGAATGCAAATATACTAGTAACAGTGAAATATCACAGATTTTATTAGTTCATCTTGCTACTTTCAATCGGTGTGCTGAATTTCTTTTGAAGTAAAAACTTTATTTTCAGTTTCGTTTTGGGAAGGGCACATGCCCCCTGTGTCCCTCCTTGGATCTGCCTTCAGTCTTCAGAAAATTCCCTTTGAGAAGAAGTGTCAACAGTGTTTAATCGTCTTATGCAAGTTTTGAATGTGCCAAATGATAAATTTCACTATGTCCTCGGAACAAATTCATGTCCAGAACACTGATATAATTGTATTACTGAGAGGAAAGCCACGAGATGTGTATAGATTCTGTGGTTCACGTCATAATTATAAGCTCAAGTTTGTTACTATCTAAGAGATTAATTACTAATAGTTTCATTATTAAGCAACATTTCTTTTTGCAAAGTTTTTCATTGAACGTACATTGACTGTGAAAAAATATTTGATGTTCAAATTTGGTGATTGTCAGGGGTAAGTTTTGATATTTTTCATCTGTAATCCATCTTTTTTTTCTGATAAACTATTATTGGCAGCTTTCATGACATCAAACACTATCAGCAATCTCTCAACATTGCTACAATAATATTTTCCCCATATCTCTGTTTCAAATAAAGATATTTATAAGATTAAAATATAAGAGAAAAATGTAATAGAGATGTTCTGATTCATGTTACTCCCTTTTAATGTTTTTGTAGTATAGAGTGTATATCCATATTTACGATCTCTGAAATGACAAAAACGAAAATTATTATATTTAACTCCTTATTTTTTCAATAAGTCAGGGTCATTTCTCAAAACGTGTTTGCAGTTGACCCAGAGAATTTGTATCAATTCATCGATTCATTTCGAATGTATGTTTATATTCTTAAAGAATTAAATGTTGGACAAAAAGTAATAATTTTACTATGTATGGGAAGGTTAAGGTTATTTCACAATAATTTTTATGTTACATTTTAAACTCGTTCACTATTTATGACAGTATATCCTACAATAGACAATATTTGTTTCGTTTCACAGAAAACTGTGTTTATTTTCATGGAATATGCACAATTATTTTTCTCTGAATATTAATTACAGAATTTTCAAGGAGAATGAAATAAGTGTTTTTGTTCATGTTTCAACGCTTTCATGAAATAGTAATTACACCAGTTATTACTTTTATACGTATCATTATGTTAGTAGTTGTACTCATTGAATCTTTTGCGTGAAGGTAACCTATTGTTTACTCCTTGAACAGTGGCGGCGATTGGGAATCAAAAGTTGGGGGAGGGGGCAAAAAAGAAAGATCAATAATTTTGTTAATTATTCCCAGCTTTAGAGGGTTAAAATAAAATATTTATGTTTCCTTCCAAATGTGGGGGTGGCAGCCCCATTCATCCATTTACTCAGAATCGCTTACCACAGACGGTCGGACGTTATGCCAAAAACAACTTTCTGAATCTGGGATAACCAAAACGGATATTTCCGTCGAAATCTCGCTTTCGGTTTTTTTTCACGATTACAAAGCTTTCTGTATACTACATATATGAGAAAGTAAAAATACTTATAAATATGATTAAGTATCAGTTTTATTTCCTTTCATTGAAATATTCTTTGTTCTGAGAAATAGGATATGGGTCACACCCTATTTATTCAATCCATATATATTGCGTAGTGTGGAGATGTGGTTGAGTTCACAACCGAGTTTCCGCTTCCACAGTATAAATAAAATATGGACAGGTTTTTTTTAACTTCTTGCCTTGTAGCAATTTATTAAATTACAATAAACTAGAAAAACGTTTAAAGTGATGACACCGTGTGACAACACGGAAACCTGAACGTCGTCAGTGCTTGCAGGACGTCCGTGGCGGCGATTCGTGTCGTTCGTCCCTCAGAGATTCGTGGCGTGGGAGGACGATCCGCAGGGCTCGCGTTCGCCTGAAGAGGAACCCGTTCTCGTGAGGAATTCGGTCGAGGTGTCTTGCGGTTTTTCCAGTTCAAGCGGCGCAGAAGTTCTTCGCGTTGGAGAATTCTTGACGAGTTTGGCGTGTCGCTGTATTTAAATATCCGTGTTCCAAGTTGTGGACGCACGTATTTAAATGAAGTTTAAGACTCGTTTGATTAGCGTGGATTGAGCTTCTGGAATTCAGTAATGGCTGGACTTCAGATAGCTGTGATCGTTCGAGTAGATGTGATCGCTAGAAGTCGTATGGCCGGAATGGTTGTTATTCGTCGCCAAGGGTAGTTTATCAAAGTGAAGATAAATGAATGTCTAATGCATATTAAACGTAATTTGCTCCGAAGGGTGTGTTTCTTGTAGGTGTCGTTATGGGGTATTTATTTATTGGCGTCCACGGACACTTTACTCCTCAGGAATTACGCATGGAGCTTATGTCGAACGATACGTTCGTTTTCTGTTCCTTGTCCGGGCCTTGGAATGTGTTGGCCTTGGAACGTTGTGCTTTGGACTTCTTGTATACAGCTGGGCCATGCCGTGGGAGTACGATGTGTAAACAGTAAATATTCATGACGAGTGCTTTTGATTTGCGTTGAAGAACGGCATGCATTTTGTGATGCTGTAGTAAGCTATATTTGTAGGAAACTGTGTTCCTGGATCATCAACAACTAAGTGCGTGCGAGCAGGTTGATGGGGCAAGAGCATTTAACAGGGAAAGAAGTTGAGTGCAGAAGATGTGCATTGTAGGAAGGACACATTTCTTTCTACACATATAATAATGCATGTTTAAAAATTATATTTGCAATAACTGTTTTTAAGATACACAACAGATGGTAATCTAGAAAAGGTAAGTTAAAAAATATGCGGTGGTCGGAATAGTCTAAGAACCTCTACTATAGATGGCTTAGCACGAGCGCAGTCCCCAAAGGTGGGGGACTGAGTTCTCTGATCTCACATTCCACTTGTGTATATTATCCCTATATATGTTTCTGTCTTGAATTTCTATTTGACTGATTTGTGCTTTTTCCAGACCGGATTTGACTTGTGTGATCCATGGTGTTGTTGACTTAACCCTTTGTATATGTCAGGATTTTCTTCGTGAGTCTTGGTGGTAGCCTGCTGGTGTGTCCGTAGAACTTCAATCTTCTTTTTCTGATGTCCGCTGGTAGATTTGTCATATTCTCTGTGGTTTTCCTAGAGTGTAATATGTATCCTTCTTCTGTCAGCTTCGGGCCCAGAATTTTTCTTATTATTTTGCGCTCTTCCTTCTATGTGTTTCCCATGTTAATGGAGAGTTAATGTTTCACTTGCATACAGTATTTCAGGCTTGATTACGGTATTGTAATGTCTTATCTTTGTGTGAATGGATATGCATCTCTTATTATATATGTCCCATGTCCTGCCATATGCTCTTTTCATTTTTTGAAGACGAGTCTCCTGGGCAATCTTTCCTCCTCCTGTAGGTTCAAGGATTTCACCAAGATATTTGAAATGTGTTACTCTATGTATCTTCCCATATTTTGTGTCTAATTCTTGAATTTTGAGCAAAACAATAGACGCTTCTGGAAGGAGATTTACAGGCCAACTTTTTCGGCGCATTCTTTTCATATTTCTATTTGTTTGGTTGCTGTTGCTCCATTATCTGAGAGTATGGTCAGGTCATGTGCAAAAGCTAGGTTTGAGATTTCTATGTTGTCCGTGGATCGCCCTAGTCGTATTGGTTTCCAGTACCCTTGGTTTTTCAGCTCTTCTTCCCACTCTCTTATTACTTTGTCCAGAACTAAGTTGAATAACAGTGGAGATGACCCGTCCCCTTGTCGCACACCAGTCTTCATCATGAAGGGATCAGAGATTTCACCATAAATTTAATTTTTGATGTTGTATGGGTTAGTGTCTTCTTGATTAGTCTTAGTGTTTTAGGGTCAAGTCTCTATTCTTGTAGGATGTTGAATAATGATTTTCTGTCAACAGAATCGTATGCCTTCTTGAAATCTATTAAGGTGCAAATGATTGGAGCATTCCTGATGGCCTTGAGTTTTAGAACGGTTTTCAGATTGAAAATTTGTTCTGTGTACGAACGACCTGGGCGGAACCTGCCTGATATTCACCAATTTTGTGTTCTAATTGTTCTTGAGTTCTATTGAATAAGCATGCTGAGAGGATTTTGTAGGTGACTTGTAGCAAAGAGTTGAGCAAAAGTCTGTAATTGTTCACATTTGTTGTATCCCCTTTCTTTTGCAAAAGATGGATAAGTGCAGATTTCCAGTCATGAGGAAGTTTTTACGTTTGCCTAATTGTAGCAATTATTTTTGTAAGTTCCTGCAGAGACTTTGGTCCTAAGTTCTTTAGTAGCTCTGCAATGATTCCGTCTTCACCAGAAGCCCTATTGTTTTTCAGTTTACGTATATGATTATGGATCTCTTCACATGTTGGTGGTAGTGATTCTGGATAGGTGGCAGGGCAGTCATGTATTGGGAACCTTGTTTGAGGTTCAGGGCAGTTACGAAGATAAGCAAAGGAACGTGCTAGTTCCTGACAATTCTCTTGATTAACTAGTGCAAGTTTTCCATCTTGTTTCCTGAAGCACAAATTTTGAGGTGTATATCCACGGACCGTCCTTGCAAAAGTCTTGTAGAATTCTCTTGTATTGAAGTTGCGGAAGTTTTCTTCTATAGAGTCCAGTTTCTCCTTCATGTACTTTCTCTTAGCGTGCCTAATGACTTTTGGAGTCTGTTTTCTGGTCTCATTAAAAAGATGATAATAATAAAAAAATTATTGTCAAAAAACAGTACAAACTGCGTATGACCACGTAGAAGCCAATAAACTAATTTACTTTCCGGAAGCAAGCAAGGGACCATCCCATCAATTCCGATCAAAGGCCCTAAGGCAGAGGCGGATTCAAAAAATTTCAGCATAAGTTCCTAGATAATNCCTAGATAAGATAAAAAGTTAGCTGCGAGTTATAATACATATATAATGTCAATATGTTTGTAATTTTACGCAAAAAATTACATGTACAAGTTATTATCGAACTATAGATAATTCTGAGTATAGTATTTAAAAATCATAAGAGTTGAAAAAGAACCCACTAAATTCACGATTTATTGTTACAATAAACACGCCCCTAGACAAAGCCTAGAGAACCTGTATAAGAAATCCGCCTCTACCAGAAGGAAAAACGGAGAAAAACCCGGGCCAGGATGGGGCTACAGAATTTATGTGCACCGTGCCAAAGTTGAGTACATATAAAACTAAATTAATATGAGCCATAAGACAACAATCCTGCAAGAAAATTTTGAAATTCTGATAAGTTATTTAAAAAGTACTACAGCAATGGCGTGATAAAGTACAAGACGAATTTAACTTTTATTAAAATCAATAAATTCTTTTACATTGTANTTTTACAGTGTAGAAGCACTGGTGCAGGAGGTAGTTTTTAACCGCGGATTTGAAGATATTGAATTTCATAATATCTTTTATATTCTTGGGCAGGGAATTATATAGAACGATATGATCCCTTTTGCCAAAGAATGGTTGACACTCTAGTGCGATGAATATTACTGCTATTGCGAGTATTGTGTTCGTGAACGAGACTGTTTCATATAAAGAAAGGGTGGCACTTCAGTAATTCGGTCTTAACAAACACGATCGTTTCATAAATATAAATGCAGGAAAGTGTTAAGATATTTAATTCCTTGAATAAAGGTTTACAAGAGTTTCAGGGGTGAGATCTACAATTTATCCAAACTATCCTCTTCTGCATTCTGAAAGTTTGAATACTCTGACCGGAATTACCCCAGAAGGTAATGCCGTAACGTAAATGGGAGTAAACGTTTGCAAAATATACGCAACGGGAAATACGTGGACTAACTGCGTTAATTAAGATTCAGAATGCGTAACACAAATTACTTAATTGGGAATTAAGATTGTCAATGTGACAATTCCATTTGAGGTTGTCTTGAATATGGAGACCTAAGAATTTTGTATTTGTAACAGTTTTTAATTGTGTTCCGTTTAAAGAAAGAGAAACCTGGGGTAAAGATTTTGTATTACTATTGTGAAATGACATAAACACTGTTTTGTCAGTGTTTACAATGAGAATTTGCATGGAAACAAGTCGAAAGGTTAGACAAAACTTTTTGAGCATTGGCGTGTTTACTTAGTAAATTAGTGTCAACAGCAAAAAGAACCNGACAAAACTTTTTGAGCATTGGCGTGTTTACATAGTAAATTAGTGTCATCAGCAAAAAGAACCATTTTGCAATCAGATGTGGATGATGACATGTCGTTCACATACAATAAAAAGAGTATAGGGTCGAGAATTGATCCTTGGGGTACTCCGGAAGTAAGTGGCTCTGTTTCTGAAAGACAACGGTGAAGTATTTTATTTTTAGTATAGGATATTTCTACATGTTGATATCTATCTTTTAAATAAGAAGTTAGCCATTGATGTGGAAGTCCACGAATGCCTAAAGAATGCAATTTGGTAAGGAGAATTCCGTGATCGATGACATCGAATGCTTTGGATAAGTCAAGAAAAACACCCTGAGGATTTTCTCCACTGTCTAGAGATGTGGTAACATCGTTTAAGAAGGAAAATATGGCGCTTGTAGTGGAAAAGGATTTCCTAAAACCGTGTTGATCGTCAGAGAGAATGTTATATTTTGATAAAAAATCTAGAAGACGCTTATAGAACAATTTTTCTAGGATTTTTGAGAAAGTGGGTAGTAGAGATATTGGTCGGTAATTTCCAATATTAAGTTTGTTTCCTTTCTTGTGTAAAGGTTTCACTTTAGCTCTCTTAAATATATTGGGAAACACCCCTTCCGATAAAGAACTATTAAAAATATTTACGAGTGGATTTAATATAGCGTGGGACGAAGATTTAACAATAAACTCAGGTATATCATCTATGCCTCGTGAAAATTTGTTTTTTAAGGAGCTGATGATTCCCATAACTTCACTGGCGTTAGTTGCGGAAGTGAACCTAGAATTGGGTATGTGAGTGGATATAATTGGAGGGCATTGATTTTGATATATTGAGTNGATATATTGAGTTCGTTATTTTACCAACTTCTGAGAAGTAAGAATTAAACAAACTTGCGATGTCCTGAGGATTTGATACGATTTTGCCATCGTTTAGTAAAGAAACATTTTCTTCGCGATTTTCAGAAGTTGACGTGTAATTGTTAACAATAATCATCCGGTTGTTCGATTTTAGTGTATGCCTGTCGTTTTCCATTACTTTAGCAGCATAGACTACTTTTCGAAGAATAGTCTTATATTTACGAAAATAATTATGGAATTCGGGTGGTTGGTTATAGCGTTTTGAAAGATAATATAAACGGCATTTGTTTTTTGAAGAAATCCTGATCCCTTGGGTGATCCATCTATTGTATTTCTTTGTGTTAATTAACTTGCGTTTTATGGGAATGCTAGAGTTGTAATGTTTTAGGAATAGCGAGAGAAATACATTGAATTTGTCGTCGGTGTTTTTGGCAATTGTAAACATATTTCCGTGTTTCTTCACGCAAATAATTTATAAATATGGATTTATTTATGTCATTAAACTCTCTTGTAAATTTGTAAAGGATTTTAAGAGGTTTTAGTTTTCTTGAGATTTCTTACTATTGTATATTTGAAAAGCCTGCTTGCGAGCCTCCAATACCTTTTCGCATTCTGAGTCCCACCAAGTTTTTACAATGGTATGAGTTCTTTAGCTTTTTGTGTGATCTTTTTATGAAATTCTTCTCATGTAGTTGCTTGTTTCCATTCCTGTTTGATGTTGGATTCTACGATCTTCTTTGTGTCATACTTCTCTACGTGTTCTTTTTTTATTGATTTTCTTTGGTGTAAATCTGATTTTGATTCGAGTTAGGTAGTGGTCAGAATCAACGTTGGCACCTCTACGAACTTGAACATCATGAATCTCTCTTTGGACAGGGTAGGAAATTGCCACATGGTCTATCTGGAATTCCCCCATCTGTTGTATACGTGACCTCCATGTTTTCAGTCTTCGTGGGGATTTCCTCAAGGATGTTGACATGATCTTCAGGTTGTTTTGCTGACATAGCTCAATGAGTCTCATACCGTTCTTATTTGTATATTTGTGGGTAGGAAATTTTCAAAGATTTTTTGGTAACTTTTTTGGTAATATATATGTACAGACAAATTTTGATTTTACCTGCACAAGAAATGATAGTATGAAGAGTAAAAAAGGATAAGGAGCAATATGAATACTGTTTAGTAACAAGAACAAATGGTGTAATGACGGGCCATGAAATTAATGAGAAGCAATGATAATATACTGGCTTTCCAAGAGAGCGTGCTTATGATATGATATAATATGATCTTGGAATTCAGTTGAGTTGATTGTAGAGTAGACGTGGATCGGTGTCTTGTTACCAGATCCAACGTTTGACGAGCGATGATCTCGTAGTCGTAAGTGGCTTCAGTAGAATAGAAGCGAGGGCTTGAACTTGCGACAATATCCACAATGGCAGTGGTATGATGAAGGGGCTAGATGCCCGGGTTGACTCCTCGCGTGAGAATGTTGGTGTTCTCTGCTGAGCAGCTGGCGAGAGAGTACTGGTATGGCGCCAGACGATGATTACATGTGAGCAAGTGATGTTGCTCACACGATGCAGAATGAGAGAGTGTGCTCTGGATAGCGGCAGGCGTGTGAGTGCGTTCGGTCTTCTCCGTGGCGCAGCAGGCGAGAGAGTGTACCGGCTAGCAGCCGGCGAGCGAGAGTGATGTGGCCCGCTCAGCAGCGGGCGAGAGAGTAATTGCCGTCTGCCCGTCCTCGCGACAGGTAAGCACTGGGCTCGCCGTGCGAAGAGGCACCGCCCCAGCACAGAGTCCACGGCTAGTTGAGGAGTCATTCGTGCACCGTCAAAATGCCATTAAAAGGTGTCTGAACAATATATAAAAGTAAAATATAATAAATATATAAAAGGGAGTATCAAGAGGGTCATGGTCCCCCAAAAAATCCCACAGAGAATGAGTTTCTATAAGCAGAAAAGCGTTTATGATTTCAAAGACGTCGACGCATTTGAACGATTTATAATCAATAATTAGTACTGCAGTATATTTGTAGAAACGATTTAGCAACACACAATGTGCCATACCCGGTTCGACAAAGTTGTAATGGCGGCGATGGTGGTGCCATTATTGTTGTGAGAGTAGGTGTCGATGCGAATGATATGATACGGTCATGGGAAGAGAGTCGTCTTCGGTGATTCATTAGTGATGAATGGTGGTTGTGTTTTAGCGGATCGCTGCTCGGCAACGCTTTGAGATGCTACAGCATTTCTTATCAAACGAGGGTTCCCATAAGCGGATTGCTACAATGATGAGTAGAGATAATTAAAAATTTTCCACGTAAATTATATTAATTTGAGGCACTCCCTCACCATATGATCAGTATTATCTATTAACTTGGGTAGTACATTGTTGAATGTTTCGGGCCCGTGGCGGAAGAATGAACAACCACTGGCTACGACGCGAACGTATCAATGCCGACGGAAGTATAACATCTACTAAATGAACGTGTGCTATCAACATTGTGTATAAAGAGAAAATAACGGTGTTTTCACACTCCCACTCGTATACATCTCTTGAACTTAATTTTTCAAAAACCGCAGCTTAAGCGCCATCTTTCACCAGAAATTTTATTCTTATCCTTGGAAAAAAAAAATTTCTGTACCTTAAAAAGTTGAACAACATTTTTGCATAATTAACCACAATAAATGTTTTGAATCTATCACTTTCCCATGTCACATACAAATTTTAAAATAATCTTGAAAGTAGGGCGTCACTGTACCGAACAGCACATTAATTAACCTAAACTTAAGAATTTTAATTTTTTTCTGTGGTTGGAATGTAACAAACAAAGGCCAATAGGAGATGGGTGAACACGATCTTGCAGCCATCTATTGAGTGCAAGATCTATTGCAGCCATCTATTGAGCGTGACAGTAAATATCACGTAAATATTTAGCTGGTGGCGCTGTCTGGTTGATATTTCATGCGCACTCCTACAAGCTTCAAACCTCAGACCTTTTCCCCCTATCTTCTTTCCTCACCCTGCCACCGAACTCGTGAAGAGGTGAGTGGAGTTGGGGTAACTTTTGCCATCTGCCTCGAAAGGCATAGTTTTGCCTTACGTCTGTCTCCTTCGCAAATACTATTCTCTATTGAAACGCGTGCAGTGTTGGTGGTCGGAGTGTTTCTTGCAAGTGGTATTCAAGTGCAATGAAATCAGTCTAGCATTATATGTATTATTATATAATATAATAATATATATATAATAGTCAATGGACCACAAGAAAGTAACAATTGCTCCGTACTTTCGCATGAAAAGCCATGATTACTGTTGATCTGTAACGTGAGGCCGAGTTTGACCATAGCGATGAAAAATATTTCATATCGTTTTCTTGCCGTCAAAAGCGACGTTTAATTATTATTTTCATATCCAAAATCATATTTAGTCATATCCAAAAGAAAAATTATCACCCAGGAAGAACATTTGTGTTATAGTGCTTTTATTTTATCTAAAACAATATTTTTTAGTGAAAATGCAGACATTTTAGTAGGATCTAACTAATGTAAATGAACTTTTTGTACTTCGTGATTGTAAGCTGCATTATATGTGATAAGTTGTTTAATTGTTAGTGAGTCAGTTTCTAATTGTTATTACGTGATTATTGGTGTTTATTGTCTTCATATATAGTTTTATTTTGTGACAATGAATTACAGTAAATATTAATAAAACTAGAATGAGTAACTGACAAATTGTTTGATTGTTTTATTCCTATAAGAATGTCTTTGGGTTGTTCAATTGTTTCAAATTGCAAGCAGTCGGCCGGTTGTCGGTGATTGGATTCACCGAGGTATTCTTATTGTTGTAAATGAATAATTAAATTGTAATTATAAAAGACAATATTACAATGATAATATTTTTGTAATTATTCTTTACAAAGTCGATTTTAACACATAATTTATAAAATTTTAGACTATGTTAAATTTCTTGAAAATTTTGTTAACTTCAGTTAGTTTTTAATTATAATTTAGAGATGCCTTCCACTCCAAACTTTACGACGTGCACTTATGCTATTTTGAAGCATTCCCTTGCCCTCCTTGATTTAATTCCAAAACGTAATTCCGTAATGAAACTGAATAATACACTTCATTGTTAGTGTTTATTGTGGACTCAGATAACACAAACCTACAAAATTTAACATTGTGTCAGCAGTTTTGATAGAATTGGGTGAATTAGGATAAAATTGCTGTAATTCAAAATTGACATTTATTTTACTCTGCTACATCAGGTTATTTTACAATTGCAAAAATTAAAGTTGTTATCTAGTTCATTTTCTGATTTTTTGTGACATTATTTGCAAGAAAAAATCCACTGAATATTGATAAAATCCAATGGAAAAGTCGAATAAAAACAAGAATTATTTTATAAAATACAAATTAAAAAGTATTTAAAACAATGGAATGAATTAGTCATAAGCAAAACATTTGATGTCCTTCAAATTGATGTCTCATGGCATCCTCCTGTGAAAAAGGAAAATCTCTCATGAAGAACACCAGCAGTAATGTGCCATCATATTCAAATTCCTGTGTCCTAAATAACATCTTTCCATAGTTTTTTTTCAACTTTATGAAATCTCCCACTGTTCGTCACAAAATTTGACAAATTTTCAAATTTTGTTTTGACGATTATTTTTCTATCATTTAATAATTTTTATGAAGATAATTTTTTTAATCGGCATGCACAAAATATTGAAGTACACTCAAAATCTTGCAAAACCCAAAATCATGTTTCCTTGTATAGTTGTATGAACAAATTTTATTTTGGCATTTACAGAAATATATCGGGTCACTCCTTCAGAAATCGGCCAAAATTGGATCTTAATGTCTCAAAATTAGTTAGATTTTGGACATTGATTTTAAATGAAAAATACAAATTTTTAGATTGTTCTGATTGTCCATTTTACAGTTATTAATAATCAATTCGTATATTTATGACATTCCTACGCTTTTTGAAATATTTAAATATCTCTATCTTCAAAAGTATTTGATGTAGATAGATGAGATTGGTGACATTTTTTTCAGATATTTTAAACTCTTATATTATGCACAACTTAATTATGTTAAAACATGAAAACAATTTTTTTTAATATTTCAAAAACATTCCTTTTAATCTTCAAAAACGAAAGTTTTAATTTTTTTTAAAGAAATATATCTTTGTTCAATAACCATTTTAATACATATGTATGGAATTTGAGGATAGGATGAGAATGAAATCATAATGAAGTACATATTTTTTATAGCAATGCACAGTAAAGTGGCTGATTTGCAACTGTTTCTGTCAAGTTTAATTTAATGGCACTATACATGTTACCATAAATTTGAAGGTGTCATATGAAATATATAATTTGTTCATTTAATATTAAATTATAATAATTTTTTATTTGTAATAATTTTTCAGGAATTGGTTTTTACACTTTCAGTACACTACTATTTTTCAATAAAAATTATACAATATTGAGTCATGAAAGTCCCATTTTGGCCGATTTCACATGGAATGACTTTATTTGAGGAGGGGGGGAGTTCAAACCTTTGCAGTTCTATATAAAAACGAAATTCTATATAAAAACGAAACTATCTATATAAAAGCAGGATTACAAATCACGAAATCTCAGAAACTACCTCTGCCTTAGGACCCTTGATCGGAATTGATGGGATGGTCCCTTGCTTGCTTCCGGAGAGTAAATTAGTTTATTGTCCTCCACGTGGTCATACGCAGTCTGCACTGTTTTTTGACAATAAATTTATTATTATTATTACTACAAAACCTGCAAACTTAAAATTTGGAACGTCGGTGCCTTTAAAACAGTAGACATTCAGTAAGAAAGGATTTTTACAAAAATCCACAAGATGAAATGGGGGTTGGAATGTTATATGTATGTATCCCACCATAACTCTAGAGTGCCTGGAACAATTTAAACCGAACTTCATACATGGATGACTGACTATCGGACAACCACCATTAGGGAGACATCCCTGGCACCTTTAGGGAGGGGGTGAGAAGTGAATGACATGTAAGTGTAATGAAATAATTCGATATTAGAATTGAAACAATAGTTTTCTGGGACTTTTAGTAGGGCACCGGGCGCTTCGTAAGTTCACATTCAGTCCACATAATGGATAATATACCCCTAGCACCCTTGGGGAATGAAGGAAGGATGAGAATGAGAGCAGATATACACGACGAAAATCGAAAAATGACAGATATTGTGTTGAATAAATCATTTGCGGGACCACTGAAACGAAATGAAAACCTCATTGCCACATAAATACAGGAGCATCCCATTAGGAATAAACACCCTTTGTGTTAGGCGTGAGAAGAAGTGAATCGTAGAAATAATCGAAAGTGACCAATATTAGTGTTGAGATCATAGTTTTCGGGACCACTGAAATTAGTAGTAACATTCTCGAAGACGTCGAAGTCCACAATCAACCCCGTAGAAAACCTAGGTTTCTGTTCCAGTTTGAGAGACGTCATCCCCTTTCTCTTTTCTCCGCGCACCGAAATCATGAGACTTTCGGCATTCTTTTGAGGGATCAGGAAAAACGTTCAATGCCCGTCCGGAGGAACTGACCGTGACAGGCAGAGAGCGCAGACGCGGGAACCCTTCCTCTGAATTGAAGTGCTTTCTTCCTCCGAGTCAGAATGTGCATTGTCCGACGGTGAAGCGGAAATACACATTCACGAACCTGACCCCGGAGGATCCAAACAGTAATGGCTTCCATACTTCAGTGGAACCTTAATGGCTTTAGAACTCAACGTGAAGAGTTACAACTCTTAGCGCGTCGTAATCCGATCTGTATTTGCCTACAAGAGACACCTTTTACCAGGACACTCACCCTCTCTGCGAGGATACAGCAGCTTCAGATATGACGACACCACGGGAGATCGAGCAAAAGGTGGAGTTGCCGTGTTTGTTAGAAACACAATCCTCTGCTCACCTGTACNGACACCACTGGAGATCGAGCAAGAGGTGGAGTTGCCGTATTTGTTAGAAACACAATCCTCTGCTCACCTGTACTCCTACAAACTCAAATTCAGGCTATAGCAGTTGTTTAACACAAAACACAAAAACTCTGCCAAGATAATCAGCCAGAAGACATCAGCTGCAAGCAGGTTCCTAGAAACAGCGTTTTCACAAGAGTGAATAACAAGGAAGATCACTTCAATAACAAATACACCCATTGTTGAAGCAGAATTAATCTCATTGGAGCTTATAAAAAGTAACATTTCATTGTCGTGAAGTTTTTTATTGCTATGCCAATAATGAGTTGAAATTAAGAAATAATTTCACACTATCTATAATGTGAATTTTAATAAAATGTTTCAATATGAAAAATGACCAAAAAACGAAATTTATAAGATACAATACGTATTTTCGTCGTTTCTTGTTCTCTGGTGGACAGCCGAATTTGACTTGACAAAGGAAATTGTCGGCAACGTTTTTCATTTGTCTGCAGAAAATATTCGGCGCAGCGCTGTGATAGAAATTCGAACTACGCTGCCTTGCGTGGGAGAGCGAACTGATAGCTAGCGCAACCTGGCAGAGAATTTCGAACTGCCCCTGATTACGTAGGCGGCAGGTGGGAAGTCAGGACACCGGCCGTCCTTGCCTTGCGACTTCCTGCCGCTGATTGAGAATGTAATAATAATATATCTTCAAGGCGGGAATGTCATTTTTGTAGAACTGCGCAGGCGCAGGTCTCCTTCCCGTTTGCAAGAGTTGACTGATCGCTTCAGATGCTTTCAATCCGCTACCTGCACGATCATTTCGAAACAGCAGTCAAAATTCAGAGCGTGCCAGCCATGACCGTGTGTTCAATCTATCTTCCTCCGACACGAGATATTTCGGAGACTTCCCTCAGGGATTTAATTCACCAGCTCCCTCGACCATTCCTCCTCCTCGGAGATTTCAACGCCCACAGTGTACTGTGCGGCTCGTCAAGCGATTGCCCCAGGGACCGACTGCTGAATTGTCTCTTTGAGCGAGAAGATTTATGCATAATGAACACCGGGGATATGACCCACTTTGCATTTGCCACGGGGTCATGGACTGGTATAGACCTGTCATTTTGCTCTCCTGAAGTTGCTGATATCTTTCAATGGAAGGTAGAAGATGATCTGCATGATAGCGACCAACATCCTATCTGGTTGTCCTTGCAGGACCGTGCGATTGTTCCCGAATGCAAGCCACGAAAATGGACTCTCAGAAAGGCTAATTGGACACTGTACCGTTCTCTCTCTGTCTTCAGAGAAACGGGCAGTGTCCAAGAGAGGGTCGACCATCTGACCCAGATGATTCATTACGCCGCTGAAGAATCCATTCCGAAAACATCTATATTTCCGCGAAGACCTCATGTCCCCTGGTGGAACGACGCATGTCGGTCCGCCATTCGGGCAAGGCAAAGAGCATTGCGGAAATTTAAGGCTAGTCCATCTCCGGAAACCTCGCCGCGAATCGGATTGCTAGAGCAAAAGCGCGCAGAACTATCAAAGAATCCAGATCCACCTCCTGGAATGAGTTTCTAAACACCATTAAGAGAACAACATTGTCCACTAAAGTATGGGAGTCAATCCCAAAGATATCTGGAAGGTATTCTCGAGTCCCAATATCTGGACTCAATTATCAGGGTCGGGTTCTCACCAACAACAGAGAAATGGCAAGAGTGATGGCTGAATACTTTGCTGACCTAACATCTACAGCAAACTGGGATCCTGATTTCGTGAGAAAAAGTAAAATAGCAGAGAGCACATCTTCTGACTTTCGTTCCACCAACTGGGAACCCTACAACTCTTCCTTCTCTATGTGGGAACTTGAGTCAGCTCTAGCGACAGTCCATGACACTGCTCCTGTCCCTGATCCAATTCATTATGAAATGCTGAGACAACTCAGTCTCGAGTCGAAAGAATACCTTCTGGATATCTTTAATCTTTCATGGTCCGAGGGAGTATTCCCTAATTCCTGGAAGTAAGCAACGCTTATCCTTTTACTAAAACCAGGTAAGGACAAAACAAACATTAGTAGTTATCGAAGCATTGCCTTGACGAGTTGCGTGAGTAACTCTGGAGAGAATTATCAACCGACGTCTCGTCTGGTATCTTGAACGGCATGACTTGCTGAGTCGATCTCAGTGTGGTTTCAGGAAGTTCCATTCTGCCCTGGACAACGTACTTCTCCTGGAAACAGCAATACAAGATGCTTTTGTCCGAAGACAAATTGTCATCGGAATATTCTTTGACATCGAGAAGGTTTACGATACTACTTGGCGTCATGGCGTTTTAAAAAAAACTCTGTGCCTGGGGATTTAGAGGACGTCGTCCTCTGATGCTATGTCCTTTTTGGATCAACGTTCCTTCCACTATAGAATGGGAAGAGACACCTCGGACCTTCTTCAAGAGAACGGTGTTCCTCAGGGCTCAGTCTTGAGTGTGACCTTATTTGCAGTAGCCATAAACAGCATAACGTCTGCTGTAAAGAATCCTGTTTTATACTTTCTTTTTGACGATGAATTTGCTATCTTTTGTTCATCACAGTGTCACAGGTGCGGAGCAACAAATCCAACTCGTCCTCAATACATTATACCACTGGTCGAAAACGACAGGTTTTCGTTTCTCTGCTGAGAAATCACGTTGTGTTCTTTTCAGTAGGAGACCAAGCCTTCTGGCAGAACCTCACCTCGCCCTGGGGAACAACGTTCTAAAATTCTATCCTTTTGTCTTATCATTCTTATATTCTTAGGTCTGATCTTTGATCAGAGAATGAATTGGATTGAACATCTGACAGACCTAAGAGCAAGAACATTAAAGTCTCTGAATTTATTGAAGTGCCTGAGTAGCAGGGAATGGGGCGCTGATCGCTCCTCCTTGCACCAGTTTTATCGAGCATTCATAAGATCTCGGCTCGATTATGGCTGCGTTGTATATAGCTCAGCTCGTGCAAGCTATTTAAAGAAGATAGATAGTGTCCACCATGCAGGAATTCGACTAGTTACGGGAACCTACCGCACTAGTCCCATTTCGAGTATGTATGCCGAGAGTGGCGAACCATCTTTTTACCTCCGGCGGCAACTCCTCATGCTACAACACTTTTTCCACGTGCTAATTTCACCCGGCAATCTGGTGCACAACGCGGTTTTTCATCTTTCCTCTTCTTCCATCCGTTTCTACAACAACAGACAGAGCAACCAAACCTTTTGGATATCGCTGTAAACAAATTAAGGAAACTTTGCATATACGCACACCTAATGTCATAAATCAAGGTTTCAGTAAGACTCCTCCTTGGGTTTTGCACAAGCCGAAGATTATTTTTCATTTTCGGTATCATGACAAGAAGAACACTCCAGCTGCGATGTTGAGGGTATAATTTCACCTAATCCTCGACAAACACCGGGTGCATATCCCTGTATTTACCGACAGGTCGAAGCAAGCTGATGGTGTCGGCTGCTCCGTGGTTTTTCCCCGCGAGACCTGTGGCTACCGTCTAGGCCAGTGGTTCCCAACCTTTTATGAGGTATCGCCCCTTAGTGGAAGAGGACTCACCCCTGTCGCCCCCCTTCTCTTAGTACGGTATACCCTTATTTAAATGTAAGAAACGTGTTGTTGTAAAAATAATAGACTGAATTATTCTGTTAAATGATTTATTACTATATACAACAAATAATTAACCAATGTAGATGTGTCCAGAATTCTTCTTCTCATCAGTCTCATCTCATGAGTTTGAGCTCAATTTTCTCACATTTTCTTAGCTGTGTACAAATACCTAAACTTAATCTGTAAATTGTAGAATTAGAGTAAAAAAGTTGCGTCATAGAATACCCTGAACCAATTTTACAAAATGTTTATAATTTCAATTTAATTTATTTACCTTTTTAATGGCTCCCTTGCGCTTGGTGGACTGCAGTCTCCTTTGGTGCAAACTCCTTTGGTGCAAACATCCAATTTGTTCCTTTGTTTNTCTTCTTCTCATCAGTCTCATCTCATGAGTTTGAGCTCAATTTTCTCACATTTTCTTAGCTGTGTACAAATACCTAAACTTAATCTGTAAATTGTAGAATTAGAGTAAAAAAGT
Source organism: Laupala kohalensis (assembly GCA_002313205.1). Lineage (NCBI taxonomy): Eukaryota > Metazoa > Arthropoda > Insecta > Orthoptera > Trigonidiidae > Laupala > Laupala kohalensis. The sequence continues at coordinate 37,655 of NNCF01128825.1, read as the reverse complement.
TGCGTCATAGAATACCCTGAACCAATTTTACAAAATGTTTATAATTTCAATTTAATTTATTTACCTTTTTAATGGCTCCCTTGCGCTTGGTGGACTGCAGTCAAAGCCTGAATATCCGGCTGTATGTTGGTCAGGTGAAGGCGCAAGTCTCCTTTGGTGCAAACATCCAATTTGTTCCTTTGTTTTGTGAGGAGCTGGACGACAGAGCTGAATCCTTTTTCCACTAAATATGTGGATGGAAATGAGATTAGAAGGGGTTCAACCATTTCCCACAGTTTTGGATAAGAGTCCATGAGTTTTACCCAGGCTAACTCGTAACCATGCTGCTTGAAAATCATATTTGCCTCACAGTCATATTTCAGGTCCAAAAACTCTGTCTGCAAAATATGTTCAAGGGTGTCCACCGCGTCAAACGAAAATGGATCAAAAACCCAATCTGGAATTTGAAGATTGGCAATGTCTTCAAATCTTGATTCTATGTCACATTTTAGCTTGTCAAGGTGGTCAGTGAAAGTGAAGATTTGGTCATCTTGAAGATGGAGGGATTCTGAGCATTTTTGTAGGGATGGAAACTGACACAGTTCACCACGACCTATATTACCTTTGAAAATGGCCAACTTGGCAATGAACGAACTGATAATGCCTTTTGCTTTGATAAGATTCATCTTATTTCCTTGCAGCTTCATGTTGACCTCATTGAGTTTTTCGAAAATATCAGTCAGATATGCAATCTCGAATTTGCGAAGTCTCAACGCTTGACTCAATTCAGGGTCACAAGAATCGAGGAACTCAGTCACTGTTTCGAACAATTCAAAAAATCGCCGCAAACAGTTTCCTTTTGAAAGCCACCTCACGGCCGTGTGAAGGAGCAACCGCTCAAATTCCTCATCATTTTCGTGGCATAGTTGTCGGAAGAGACGGTCATTCAGGGCACTGGCTTTTATCTTATTTACCCCATTAATTACTAGTTGAAGGGTTTCATGCAGTATACCACTTAATTTTTTTGCTGCTAAGTGTTGGCGATGGATGACGCAGTGTATAGTGATAACGCCTGGAACTTCTTTCTTCAGGTGGGCCAGAAACCCAGCATGGCGACCAGACATGGCAGGAGCTCCGTCTGTAGCGCAGGCGCTTACGTTTGATAGGGGAATATCCTTTTCCTCAAAATACTCTTTTAATACATTAAAAATGGATGACCCCTTCGAATCAGTGATCAAACTTCTTGCAAACAACATTTCCTCGGTAAATTCCTTCTGCTCATTGATGAATCTCACATAGGCCAACAAAATTGCTTTGTTATCAATTACAGTAGATTCATCTATCTGTAAAGCTAATTTTCTTTTTTTTAGCATGTGTGTAAGTTTTGATTCGACGTCTGCAGCCATTTCATCAATTCGCCTGGAAACAGTATTGTTGCTTAAAGGCACCGATTGGCTTATTTTGTTACTAGAACCCTCGCCTAACATAATTTCAACAATTATTTTTGCAGCAGGTAAAATAAGAGTTTCGCCAATCGTGTGAGGTTTGCCACATTTAGCGATCAATAATGCTACCTCGTAAGAAGCAAGAAGACCTTTGTCAAGATCGGTTACTCGTTTTTTAAATAGTTCACTTACATTGGGACGTTTTTCTGCTTTAGCTTTGAGCTCTTGAAAATAACTGACGTCTTTATTCATTTTGTCACTGTGTGCTCTTGATAAATGTTCTTTCATCCGCGAAGGCTTCATGGCTTCATTGCTAGTAAATGTTTTATCACACAAAAGACAATGTGGAAACTGCACATTTTATGGTGACACAATTAAACCGTATTTCAAATACTCAGCTGAGTACTGACGACACTTTTTCCTCGAATCCATCATGCGCGGTCTTCCGTACTTCAAAATTAACGAACGAATACTAAACAGATACGCACAATGTAATCGCAATGTAGTCACTGGCGTAGCCTACTAAAGACATAGAAGACGTATGACAAACTAGGGTGAGTGTTGTGATTGACACGAAGACTAGATGTGTACGCACTAACAACAACATGCCCGCAACACTAACCTGTGATGGTGGTGCCAGTAGAAGGGGTAGCGCTGTGACCTTGCCAGCTACAAATAGCTGGTGACTCAACTACTTCACACCAATTCCCTTACCGGCGCGTGACCAACGAGCCCTGAGGAATTACGCAACTCTATCATGCACACTTGCATATTTTATACAGATCATATTTTTTGCCCATAATTTTCTTAAAAACGAGTGAATTTGTTTTTAAACCGCTACCGTGTTTCTGCGACACTTAAGATTCTACTCTACAGAAGAGTTAGTTTATTTTTTCTGCCTTTTCATACTGATCGCCCCCCACAAATTTATCGCCCCCCTTAGAACCCAAATCGCCCACCGGGGGGCGATCGCCCCCAGGTTGGGAACCACTGGTCTAGGCGACTTGTGCAGTGTTTACACTGCTGAGTGCTACGCCATATTGAGAGCATTACGAACAGATTACGAACAACAAAGTGCTCCGGCGGATCACATTTCCTGATTTGTTCTGATTCGCTGAGTGCCCTTCAAGCAATCCAGAATATGTATCCAGCTGAACCAGAAAATCCAGGATGTGCTTTTCTCACTCCAAAGTGATGGAAAGAACATAATGTTTTGCTGGATTCCCGGACACGTGGGAATCAGAGGAAATGAGGAAGCAGACGTTTCCGCAAAGACGGCATACCTCAAGAATCGCGTGGATTTCTCCACGATTCCAAAACGAGATCTCCTAAATTCCACCAAGAAAAGGATTCTGAGTGAATGGAACAATGAGTGGTTAGCTGTTGAAAGGAATAAGCTACGACTTATCAAATCTGTATCTTAATAACTCTGTTAAGTCATGGAGCAGTTCCTGTAGGCCAGCCCGACGCGAGGAGGTCTTGCTGACCCGCCTGCACATAGGACATTGCCCTATCACTCATCGGTATCTCTTAGTAATTGATGATGAACCCGTTTGTGAGAAGTGTAGCTGTTCTCTGACAGTGCGTCACCTACTAACTGATTGCAGAAGATACTCGAGTATACGGAGACAAATTGATTTGGCTGCAGGTTTATCAACATTTCTCGGAAATGAAACGGTTAATGTTAATAAACTGCTGAATTTTATTAGTAGATCGGGGATCCTCCTACAAGTTCTCGGGAGGGTTTAAAATTTGCTTTTCCTTTTCATCTTTCTTGTCTTATTGTCTTTCATCATTCGTTTCTGTAATTAGAAAATATAATATTTAGAAAAAAAATATATTTTTCTACGATATAATGTATTAGGTAACTCCTTTTTTTATTTCATATTTGTATTTAGATATTTGTTGAATTCAGGAGGTTAAGAGAATTTAGGAGAATTCAGGTTTCTTAGTGGGTATGGTCGAGATATTCGGCGAGTCCCCCACACGGGGAGGAGTTACTACGACTCTTCTCTATGGTGCGAAACTGCATTTTTCCCTACTTGCAAGGGCTCTAATGACCTCGATGTTGACGAGCCTTTATAGCCCCACAAAAAAATGAAATACGTGGTGCATGGTTGCAATGATTTCGCGGACCCAAATGCTTTTATATACATTTTTATCTAAAAATGTTCAGACAAACTCAATGATCAAATTTAATCATTTTATTTTTCTAGATTGGAAAATAATTTATGTACTCTCTCAAGATGAGATACAATGTTTTAATTTAGAAAATTGTCTACAAGTAAGGGATACTTATATAAGAAAATTAAATATTCTCGTGTATTCTATCTTTTCATTAATAATATAAAAGTTATTCTTTCATTTTGATTTTCCATTTAACAAAAGATCAAATATATAAAATGTCCAAAATATAACATTTTATATAATTTATGAAGTCCTTGCTGATGACCAACTATATTAGTTGTTTAAAATAACCTAAATAAAACGGAATCAAATAAATGTAACCAGAAAGTAAAACAACAATAATAATGTGATTATGACAAAAAAAGAACATTTAAACCGAAAAAACATTCTTCTAGATGGCAAGTGTCTCAGACAGGCACAACCTCATATATTCAAAAGGACGCACTACGAAAATTGACGGCACACCATGAATGAAAGGAAAATGCTGAGGGACGGCTTCATACATTAAAATGAAAATCTATATGCCTTACATAGAGGGCATGAGAAGGTAGAGAAGAAATATTTGAAACGTCTCAAGACGACATTCCGCGAACATGACCGACTTTCCTCCTCACTCCATCTTCCGTGAAGGAATGTGGTCCTTTCCCTCCAACCCTGTAACGCGCCCTTCCCCTGTTTTGTAACAACGCATTCTCCGCCTGGATTCAATTAAGATTCAAACAGTTTGCTTATCATACCTAATGATATTCTTCATTGTTAGTGTTAATTGCAGACTTAGATAATTGTATAAACGAATTTTATTTTAGCGCTTGCAGAAATTTATCGGTTCACTCCATGTGAAAGAGGCTGAAAGTGGATGTCTCAGAGTTAGAAAGGTTTTGGACATTTGAAGAACTATTGTTTTATATGTAAAATACAAAATTTTAAATTTTTCATATCCATTTTTTTAGTTATTAATCTTCAAAAATTGGAAATTCGTACAATTTTTCCAGGTTTTGAAATCTTTAAATGTCTCTTCAAAAGTATTTGACGTAGAGTTGAGATTTCGTCAGATTTTTATTAACTTTAATATGTTGTGAAACAATTATGTTAAAACACAAATTAATTTTTAAATTATTTCAGAAATATTCTTTTTAATACTCAAAATATTTTTATTTTTCTAAAAAAATGTATTTTATAGAGGAGGTCGTGAAATAATCCACACGAGATAGATTAGCCAAACAGATTTATTTGATACCGCAACCTGGACAACGACAAGACAACACAATAACTTGAGACCCTTACTGCTCGCACGCCGGACGAGATCGAACTGAGTCACGACTCAGCGGGTGGAGACAGACACCCAATCCCTACACACTGCTATCAACATAATACCACTTCCTATCGTAGAATTGTCCATTTATCCCAACACCCCCACTCAATTCTACAATAGGTTTAACTTACATTACTCTTACAGATTCTAGACTTCTTAACATATAGCTACCTCATTAAATGTATATTCCTTAAGCTTAATCAGTATAAATTCAATTCAAGTACTCAACACCTAATAATCCATATCAATAACCAATTCACCTTATCCCTCTAATCCAAGCATTCTCCTAAATCTTTCAAATCTAATCACAGACAACCCTTTTGTCATTATATCAGCTAGCTTATCCTTGGTAGTTACATAACACAATCTGAAATTCCCTTTCTCAACATAATCCTTCACAAAGTGGTACTTTATGTCCACATGTTTCATTCTTTTCATTTCTGGTGTAGATGCCACCTGAATACACGATTGATTATCCTCCATTATCTCTATGGGGAACACATTCTCTCCCAGTTCTGCAAGTAAATGACCAACAAATAATTCAGTCATGCATGATGCCAGAGCCACATACTACACAGGTCGACGAGGCAAGAAATGGAACTCCAGCCAATTACATTTTCATTCCTCTTAATTACTGAACCGGACACACTCTTCCTATCATTCACATCTGCACCAAAATGTTCATCCACATATGCTCTTACATTCACTTCCTTATTACCATATCTTTTGTAAGTAAGCTCTAGGTCCGTAGTACCCTTCAGGTAACGCAACACACTATTTAATGCTCTCCAGTGAACGGAATTAGTACTATTCTGAAATTTCCCAAAATACGATACAGTAAAACATAAATCGGACCTAGAACCCAACATGGTATACATCAAGCTACCCACAAGCCACTTATAAGGTAACTTATCATCCATTCCTTCTGCTCTCTTCAGATTCAACTTTGGCTCAAAGGGGATTTTCTGCGTCTTCGACATTCCCATATTAAACCTTTCAACAACCTTACTAATAAGCGTTCTCTTACTGATTTTAATTTCACCTTTCATTCTTTCAATTTCAATTCCCAGAAAAACCATTCTTTCTGAGGAACCTACCTCTTTCATATTTAAACATTGATTTTAAAAACTGTTGTTTCACTCATTTCTACCTTCGATCTGCCCAACACCAAAATCGTAAACCCATATCAAAATATACACTGACCCATTAAAATACAGACATGGGTCCATTTTCTAACGAATCAATCCCAATAACATCAATTTTTCATTTACAAGGTCATTGAAACACTTGGGGCTCTGTTTTAATGCATATAGAGCCTTCACCGCCCTATACACGCGACGATCACTAGCACTGAAACCGTCGGGTGGCTTAATGTAGATCGCCTTCTTCAGCTGGCTGCTCAAGAACGCTGAGTTGTCATCCTGTTGCGAGATCTTGAGATTCTCTTCGACTGCTATGGCCAGCAGAACTCTCAAAGTCACCATTCTGGCAATCGGAGAATACACACTCTCATCTTCCGTCATTGGCTGTTGGAAACCCTTCGTCACAAATCTAGCCTTTCTCTTCACAACACCATTAATGTCTTTTCTGTGAAAATCCACCTTCATTGTATCACTGGAACTCCCGGAGGAGCATGAACTAGCTCCCAGGTCTCATTCTTCTGTAGAGCTTCCAGCTCATGTTCCACTGCTGATTTCCATCCCACATCAAGATCAACTGCTTCTTGATACGTTGTTGGCATTTTCTCGTTACTTTGCTCTTCTCTTGCAATCAGTGCCATTGATTATTGATATAATCGTCCAGGTATGACGGTGGCCTCCTATGACGGTCTGCTCGACCTAGCTTCGGGCCTGATGTTGAACACTCCGTCTTCCTCCGGAGAGTGGGCTTCCCTTGGAGCCTCTACCTCAGACACCCGTTGCTGACCCGACATCTCCCCTGGAATTTCAACTATTCCTACAGGTGCTCTTTCATCGAATATCACTGATCATGCGCTGACAATTCTGCGCCTGCTGCTGTCATACAGCCTCCAACCATTGTGTCAGTTCCCCACCATAATCATCTTCACTCATGGAGCTGCCAACTTTCCCTTTCGATCTATTGATGGTACATGCGCGTACGCAATACTTCCAAATACTCTGATTTTCGACATGTTTGGTTTACGTCCAAACCACATCTCAGCTAGTGTGGCGCCCCGCCTAATCGCCCGATACGGTACCCGGTTCATCAGGTAGATGGAGGTCAACACAGCCACTCCCCACATCTCCTTATTTAATCCTGATTCAAACATAAGTCATCTTGACATCTCCATAATTCTTAGATTGCATGACTCTGCTTTCCCATTGTTCTCAGGGTTTCGAGACACAATGTTCACACCTTTTTCATCACACAGCTTTCTAAAGCTTTTCGACGTATACTGTCCACCGTTATCACACCATAGATATGTCGGAACCTTTCCGAACTGATTCTTCACATGACTCAAATACCTACGAAAGCATGTCACTATTTCAGCTTTCTCCTTCATCAAGTTCACCATGCCGAAATGGATGTAATGATCGACAAATGTGCAATAGTACTCTTTCCCGTCGAATGTGGGGGGAGTAATCTTGCCACACACATCAGATGAAATATTTTATTGCCCTGGTGGCCTTCCGATCCTCCGGTATTGAATCCAGAAACCGGGATCGAGTTTGCTTCGACTTTACACATATTTCGCACATCTTACGGTTGGCTGGGTATTCGCTTTAGTGGCCCATCCTTCGATGTAACAGACTTGTAGACACCTGAGCTCCATTTGCAACGACAGTATTCTGCACTCTGAGATCCACATGAAACAGACACGTTTGTCACCCACAAACATCAACCGATTGTTTCTAGTCACCCAAACTCGGTCACCTTCGAAAACAACCACCAATCCGTTTTCAACCATCTGCTAAACCGACAACAGATTACACGATAGAATTTCGCACACGAAAACGTTCTTCAATGTGTCGTCCATTCCTCCTACAGCTCTTAGTGATACATCTCCCACTATCTTGGCTTCAATAAACTCATTCACTTTCGCTATTCCGATTTGATGCGATGTTTTCTTTCCTTCTAACACAAATTCTTCAAAACGACTCTGGATAAGATGGTGCGTACATCCACTATCTATCACACAGTTTATCACGACGTCTGCGGCTGAAAAACAACACCCGGATTCCCTAACGGATTTGTTTACTTTCTCGTTATCAATATCAACAGTGTAATCACCGGAATCACACCTGTGTCCGCCCATGCTGTCTTCGGATCCCACATTGAAGAATGCGCAACCGCTCTCATCGTTCATCTCGAGAGCTGCGCTGTCATCTTCTTTTACGACGTTCGCTCTATCTACCGGACGGGAAGGACAACTAACCTTCGTATGGCCTCTTCCACCGCACTGATAGCATGTTCCACGGAACTTGAACTGCAGCCGATTATCCGTAGTACAGGGATTTTCTTCCGATATATCCGTAGACTCATAAATTCGATTTCCTGCCGAAACTCGTCCCGAGGGAGCCCCACGACCACTGCGCGAAAAACCGCCGCGATTATATTTCCCGAAAATCTTCCTTTGACCAATAAACACGTGTCCCGTATCTGCGATATCCTTTTCTTGGGGCTGTCTTAGCCTTTCTTACTCGGTCAATAATTTATTTCTCACGAAATCCTTGGTCACTGCATCCGGATTTGATCTCAAAAGTACATCATCGCAACGATTACCGATGAATACTGCAATGGCATCGAGGAAAGCAACTCCGAAACTTATTCTGCGTTTTCCATCATTCTTCCAGATTTCTTTAATTCAGAAACGGTCTTTTCAAATTCTACAAGAAAATCATTCATGTTCGTTTCGCCCGAAAAACTCACATTTCTAAGTTTTTTCTGCAACCTCACCCGAGACATTAACCCGACTGTACGTACGTCGCTTGTAAGGTTGCGATCATTTCTTTAGCTGACGATGCATTCTTGATTAAATTCAAACAATTGTCTGCAATACACCGCACTATTAAATCCCGCGCCTTTGCGTCGTCCCGGGACCACAGACATGTCTCGGCGTCCTTCGACGGAATCACCGAATCTTCCTTCACTTTATCCAGGAGTCCATTTCGCTCCAACAGTCGTTCCACGCGATAAATCCAATGGTCGAAATCCTGACCATCGAACGGACGGATTTGACGAAAGCTGCGACATTGTTTGCAAACTCGAAGCCTCGATACAAGCCCGAAAATGGCTACCGACCGGTCAACTTACGGCGTCCCACAAACGACCTTTTTTCATTCGCACCAAACCAAAACTATTCACTTTTCTAAAAACCTTTTAGCTAATCCTCTGGGCCCATAACCTAGAGGAGGTCGTGAAATAATCCACACGAGATAGATTAGCCAAACTGTTTTATTTGATACCGCAACCTGGACAACGACAAGACAACACAATAACTTGAAACCCTTACTGCTCGCACGCCGAACCTTATCGAACTGAGTCACTACTCAGTGGGTGGAGACAGAAACCCAACCCCTGCACACTGCTACCAACATAACACCACTTCCTATCGTAGAATTGTCCATTTATCCCAACATTCTAGTACCATTTTAAAACATGTATGAAATTTGAAGATAGGATGAGAACGAAATCATATCGAAATAAATAACCGTTTATAGCAATGAGCAATTGACTGATTTGAAACTGGGTCAAGCTGTTTCTCAAGTTTAATTTAATGTTAATACATACGTGTTATCACAAGATTGAAGGTACCATAGGAAATATACAATTTCTTCGTAACAATTGTAGGAATTTTTCGTTATTTTTCCCCCCATTTCTATACACAATTATTTTTCAGTTTTATTAAAAATTATCTAATTCTCTTACATGAAGATTTTTGCCAATTGCTCATGGAATGACCCTATCTGAGGAGGAGGGAGGATTTCAAACCTTTGCAGTATATAAATATACTCAAGTTATCCGGAGTTTGGACACCAAAAATAACAAAGATGGCGGACTCAAATGGTGTTTTACGGCAGCCACCACCAATAGTTTCGAACAAAAACCCCACACTCGTTAAGACTTGGATTGTCGTTTGATATTAAAATCATATTTTGGTAGCACTTACACACACCTTACGGGTGTACCAACGCTATGGAAACAACAAAGAGTCTGCAGTAAAATAAATTTCATTGAAAGTAAATTTAAAAATTAAGATTTCTTGGATAGTTTGAGCAATATATTTTATAAATAGGAATGTTAATTTTGTGTTACACTACAAAGGATGAAAATAAGTATTTTAAGGATTGGCTCTCCTCGGGTTATTTCGCCAGGTTTGGTGGTAGTGAATACAACGAATAAGATGAAAATATCACTAAGGCGAGTAATATACGATATAGGGAGAATCAATAGTGTAGGTTGGATAAACGAACTTCGTTGAGAGCTAAGGAACTCAAGCGATCCCAAATCCTTTGTTGAATGAACATTATTGTTAACTAGCTAAAGGTACATGACTAGTGAAACAAAAATTAACATTTTATCGTAGTACTAAATGTTATTTATTACTCAAATTTTTTTTTTATAATTTCAGATGTTCAGCATTCAGTCGACGATCAGCTACTTTTATAACATGAACATTCTTACAATTTTAGTGTTACAATTTTAGATAGATTACTGGAAGTTGCAAAGTGTATCAAAATTTGTTTTACTATAATATAAACGAAAAGTATTGAGGTATCAGTAACTAATGGATGATGCTCTAATTTTTATTTTGGTCATTTCTAAGAATTTCAAAAGTAAACGTTAAATAATCACGTGTTTACGGGTTTAGCAAAAAACAATCAATATTGGCAGTGTTTAAAAACTTCAGGCTTGACATTTCTGTATTATTTTTCTCCCGTTTTAGTTTTAGAAATGTGTCGCAACACAGCATACGAGATATTTCCTTATTATTTAGTACGCAATTTGAAAATTTTCTTCGTAAAATGTTACTCCATAACATTTTGAGGAATTTCCTTTCATTTATTTGATATTTTGTCACTATCGAGGGATTTATGAAACTGCTGTGTTAGTGCTTAAACAGAAGAACAAATATGGTCGACACGAAGTCATGGGGGAGAGTGTAACCGATCCCACTCTGCCGCCAGTGAGTACGGCGACGGTTATACTCAAGCTACCGAGTGTTTGGACACTAAAAATACAAAGATACCGTAGTCGAGTTGTGTTTCAGACAGCCACCACCAATATTTTAGAACAAAACTCCCCAAACTCGTTCAGACTTGGACTGCCTGTGATTGTCGTTTGATATTAAAATCAAATTTCGGTATCACTTACACATACCTTACTGGTGTACCAACGCTATGGAGACAACAAAGAGACCACCGTAAAATGAATTTCGTTGAAAGTAGATTAATAAATTAAGATTTCTTGGATAATGTACGCAATATATTTTATAAATAGGAATGTTAATTTTGTGTTAAACTACATGGGATAAAAAAGAGTATTTTAAGGACAGGACCTCCTAGAGTTATTTCGTTAAATTTGATGTGTTAAGATGAAAATTTCACTAAGTCAAGTAGTATGCGACATAGGGGGAATCAATTGAGTAGGTTGGCAGTTCTCCCAAATTTGGTTACTCTTCAGAGTGCAGCTAGACTATAGTCAAGGAGGCTGGTGGGAGCAGCCTGCGACCAGCGATGAAAGGCGACTGCAGCTCTCAGTAGCAAGCGTTAAAATTAAAATGCGACTGCAGTGCTAAGTGGCGAATGTTCATATTAAAATATGATTTCAAAAGCTGAGTCCGGACCCCTCTTAAGTGAGGAATTTAAGAAGGAAAAATAAAAACAATCATCAAATTTAATGGGTTCTTTGTTTTGTGCATTTAAAAAAGATAAGAAACATCTTTAAATCGTAAAGTTTAGATTGTATAAGCTTTTTAATGAAATGGTGCAACCACGCTGCCGCAGTTGTATCCTGGTTGTATCTTACATCGGAAGCGAGGCTTCCGGTGAGTGGGTTCGTTGGTATAACAAGTAAAAAATTTTTCCTGGCAACGCCGGGTAATCAGTTGGGTATAATTATGTAAGTCACGAGAACTTTTTTTAAGAGGAGGGGGCCCCATAAGAAATCTTGCGAGGGGCCTCCGAATCCTTTCCGCCGCCACTGACAAAGTTCATAGGTATCCATACTCAAGACAACCTCAGATGGATTTGTCACATTGACAATCTTCATTCCAAATAAAGTAGTGTGCATTTATGCATCTATTGAAATAATAAATCTCTAATTCAGTTTTATTTAATAGTTACAATTCATTAATGGCTCTAATGACCCCGCCGTTGACAAGCCCTAAAGCCCCACACACACAAAAAAAATACAATTTATCAATAATACTTTGTGAATTAACTATAGTTTGATAATAAGTACTTGTGAAATTACTTTCTTGTGGTTTATTAAATACAAATTTGTTGGTATTATGTTAATATTATAACATGTACCAAACTATTTTTATTTTTAGGAGTGTGAAATGTTAAATCCGCCTCTGCCTTAGGGTCCTTAATTGGAATTGATGGAATGGTCCTTTGCTTGCTTCTGGAGAGTAAATTAGTTTATTGTCCTTCATGTGGTCATACACTGCTTGTAACTGCTTTTCTGACAAAAAAGTTCATTATTTATTTATTAAAGAATGTCTTCTTTTTCTTACTTACCCCTAAGCGGTTTTCTGTACTTAGTATTCTTTGAGTCTCAACAGGCTACACTGAATACACAAAAGAGTGACATAAGAAAAAATTGTCAGTCTTAGCTGTCCAGTTATACGCTAACAACTAAAAATAATAATACAATATTAAAACTACAACACTCAAGAAAAATAATTCAGGTATGAATTTTATTATTACAATTAAATATTTTTGCTGGAAGCAGAGTTGACTAGTGTTGTGGCACTGCTTTTTAATTCAGTAAGTTGTAAAAAGAAAATGTTTTGAAATTGCTCTAAAAGAAAATAGTGCCAATATGTCAAAATAAATATAAACTGGTTACAAATATATGAATTACCTTCTCATAATGAAACTGATACTGGTTAGTGAGATACAAATCTTAAAATTCTGTGTATACAAATTAAAAAATCTGTATACATGAACATCATCCAGAAATGGAATAAGTGAAGAAAAAGTCTGAGAAAATTTTCCATACCTTAAAAATAGCTGCCCCAGGTTAATATAAGCTTAGAAGGGGAATCTTACACAGTAAATCTGAATCCAAGTTCGAAAACCTTTTTCAGTAAATTGCTATTTGTTCCATCAGAACCAGTTTGATAACACACTAGATGAGCACCCAACTATACAAGGAAATACTATCAAATGCATCAACTTCAGAGTATATTTGGGGTAGATATGAGATGTAATGAGTACAGTTGTCATATAAGACTACACTGCTAAACATTATATAGGAAGACCTGTACCTGTGGACTTGCAAAATGAAATGGACCTACATGACAAATTTGACCAATTTAATAAGTACGTAGGAGAAATATAGAACATTAAGATAGGAATAATAAGATCAACATTAGACTAGATTATAGATGTTTTGCTCCCCAGTATTGCAGCTCATACAAGAACTTTCCACAAGACAATAGGGTAAGAAAAGGGAAAGACATTCAGAGATACTCAGGAAACTACAACTAATGGGTGAAAAAGACTAACAAGTAAAATATAGAAATAACATCTTGTGAAGACTTTTTGTTTGTAAACAAGGTGTTCAAATAGCCTTGTGGCTAGGAAGGAATAAGAAATTTAATTAGTGAACTAATTTCTTTTATAAGTTTTAATATTTATTTATTTAAAACTTCGCTATTTGTGTTTGGAATTTTGGGATTTGCATGGGGCTTGAGTGACCAATAGTATTAGTCTATTAGTATGATTTGCAAGTCATAGGTGATCTCTAGTGCTTGAATTTGATATTGCACTTTTTTTTCATGTGACCAATGTACCTTTTCAATATCCCCATGTGTTAGGTAAAGCAAAGTGTGTGATTTAATACATAAGTATATGATGGTAACGCCTTACTAAAGTATTTTTTGCTCATGTTAATGTGATAAGTATGAAATACATTCAAAATTTCAGTTCATTACTTTTAAATATTAAAAATAAGTCACATTTTCCAAATTCTTTCCAGATGCATTCTCATGCATACTTAATGTATATATCATGTGTCAAACAATTTAAAATGTCATGAAATAAATTCAATTTTTAAACAACTAATTGTTTTGACATACTAATGAAATAATAATTCAATGAAAATTAGTTGATTTCTGTTGATTTTTCTATATCAATTGTTCCCCACCCCTCAAAAGTAATATTCCCAAAATTTAAAACTTTCACCTTATCAGTTTATAACTTCACTTATCCAGGGAGTCCACCTTATTTGATTATTTGTGTTATCTGACCTCCAAATTCTAAAACAACTCGCGGTCCAAACTGTATTTTTTCCATTTAATATTGATGAGCTATAGTGATTCCAATTTTTGAAACTTCAAAATTATATTTTACTTAGCTACAAAAATAAATTATTAACAAATTATACTCCTCACAGTCAATCTAGGCATAATGTCAGCCTCATATTTATATTCTCATAGTCAATCCTGCTGAAGCTAATCTGAACCATATATTTCTGAAAATGTGTTTTTTGTATTTGACAGGAAAATAATTTTTGAATCCATAATAAATGTCTATAATTGGATAGATAATGTGTCATTTGTAGTCAAGCAAATATTCTTACTTCCATTCACCAACATTTTTAATGTATATCACCCAGTAATAGTGTGGAAATGTATGTTACTTAGCATATATAAAGTATTTTCAAAAAAAACAAAGTATTTGAAGTATTTTTGAAAAAGCATATCAAAAAGGGTTTTTTTGCCTATAATCATTCAGTATAACTTTTATTATTTGGAGATATTTAGATCAGACCCAAATAAGTTTTCTGAAAATTTCCAAATATTGGCTATTGACAAAATTTGTTTATATGTATATATCTTATGAATACTTTCAATACCATATATTTCAATTGTAATGCTTGAAATTTTGTAATAAGCACAGTTTAATTTCAAACACTTTATGGTACTTTTAAAATTTCATGATTTTTTTTATGAGCAAAGAAAAATAATTGTAAGAGGAACTAATTTCAATTTTTTTTACAAACCAATTTTGTTGAAAATTTGGACTCCTTTAAATTTTTAACTACATTTACAGAACAAGTAGTAATTTATTTTTCTTTTCTCAATTATAATTTAACAAAAAATATTTACTACTTACAAAATCAATGTATCTTATTTCTATCTTTTGAAAGTTCTCAGCTCTCTCAATATTTTCCCTGCTTAAAATGCATTTTGTGAATAGAAAAACTATTTTTGTCTTTCATGAGTGCAGATATGTTTTCCAGAATATTTCAACTAAACTAATCTGAAAACAAACCTACACTCTTCTTTATTCTATTTTTATTGGTATATGTTATTTGTCAATCAAGTACACTTCGCAGTAATACTCTTATTGCTTGGGAATACATTGCCTCCCTTATTTCCAAAGAATGTCATAAATTCCTTAGAAAAGTGATTACAAGTTTGTTTTCACAACTCACTTAATGATTTCAAAGATTATTTAGTTATTTTCAGATGTTTGTTTTCCTGCAAAAATGTACATATGATGATAAAAACTTAATTAGCAAATTCTGCAAAACTGAAATATGAAAATAATTTTTTTTTAAGTTACAAAATTCTCTAATTATCCCTGAGCAATTTTTAACTACAAGTTTTATTTATATCTTATTTTATTCAGTGTGTAGCATATTTTGCTATACTTATTTCAGTATGTAAACAAGTAAATATTTTTCTAAAAGAAAAAAATTCAAAACCTTAAATCTGGCTTGCACAAGTCTTCAATAGTTAGTACAAAAAAAAAATTCTTCATTCTTCACTTATAGGAACAAAGTAATTTGCTGAATGACTGCCGTGGTGGAGGACATGCTTGAAACAATTCACATCCTTCAATAATGTAATGCTGCCCTGAAAGTCCATGTCGCACCACATACATAAAAGCAGCTCCAGTTACTCCAACACTGAAAAACATTCAACAAAGTGAATATGGTACTTGAAAGATTAGCTATACTACCAAACTATTACCAATTCACCAAATTTTCAAGTGTTTCAGTCAATTTGAATAGTGTACTTACTCTTGTACAGGCAATCTGTCTAAACAGCATTTTGTTTCTTGTCCCCAATCATCAGTTAGCTGTCTATCATACGCACCAGTGACTAAATCAGTAACTGTAACTCCAGGACAGAGAGAAACAGTTCGAACACAATTACGCGAATGGTGGTACTCATCCTATAGATAAATACGATTCAGAATAATTAATGACATAACTAAAATTCAAGAAACAACCAAGAGGAGCAAGTAATATTTCAGGTTCACATACCCCTAAGGATTTTGTTAGACCAATCACAGCATGTTTGGTACTAGTATAAACTGGAGCTCCTGCACAGTGGTCAAATCCAAGAATAGATGCATTGTTCACAACCACTCCTCCTTTCCCACCATAATCTTTACCCATATACTTGAAAGCTAGAAGATTTCCAATCAGTACCCCTTTTATGTTAACATCAATACATTTGGACCAACTTCTATCTTCAAGCATACCAGCATTATTAAATAAAATATCCACATAACCAAAAGATTTTATGGTCTGTTTAAAAAGGTCTGCAATATATTAAAAAAATAGACTTTTGTCATATATTTTAGTATACTAAATGATAATAACAGTGTCACATTTTTTAGCAAATATATTATATTCACATAATTTATTAAATCATTTTCAACAGATAACATACTGTCAAAATCACATTCATTGGAGACATCACAATGCATGTAACAGACTCTGTCCTTGCCGAACTTGCAGTTAAGATTGTAAATAGCATCTTGCCCTTCCTTTCGATTGATACCAGCTATTACAACATGCTGAATCATAGAAAGTAGAATAAATAGTGCCTCTTTAGCAGTCCAAACAAAACTCAATTTGAATAGAAATTTATACCTCTGCCCCCTCACATAGAAGATGACAAGTAGCAGCGTACCCAATACCAGTGGCACCACCTGTCACAATTCCGATTTTGCATTTTGGATCCATCAATAACGCAGGACCTTTACATTTCTTTCTGCAAATATATTTAAAACATTAATGAAAAAGAATTCAATTAAGGAAATTTACTCTCTAACTAACATCTATAGCTCCTTACTTTTTCTTTTTAGCAGCCAACCATACAGATGTTGATATATTTCTTGATGCATTATCATTAACCAATAAGCTACACATATCAAAATCAGAAGTACAAGAAATAAATAATACAGATATTCTTGAATTAGCTTTTGTCAAATTATGGCTTTAGTAAGTAAACTTACCTTAATGGAGGCTTGTTCCCAAACAAAAACGTACTAAATTTAGAAGCTGCTGTTGATATTTTGTAAAAGGATGCAATATTTCCAAGTTTTGTTGATATCATTTTTTTAAATTAACAAAAAGAAACTACTTAAAATGTTACATGTCATCAAATTTTCATCTTACTGGAATTTTGTTTTTGTTACTATGTACAATAAAAGAAGAGAAAGTTGTTACTAGATTTGCATGGCCTACTGAAAACTTAATGCAAGAAGTATTAAAGAACCGTGATCAAATATTGAAGAGCATTCAGAGACAATACATCAATTTCTCTAAAAATTATTGTAGTTTGTCCCTTTCTAAATCAGAAGAAAATAATCTTCAAGCAACAGGCTATAAAATTTTTACATTACTTTCTAGTAAATTATAGAAAAAATGCTACACATACACTTTCACAGGGGAATTGCTTGACTTGTGAAGCTGGGACACCACAGCGGGACCTCTGAAGTCGAGGGTCCCAGTGTTGGCGATTAGGTGGGGGAGGGCAGACACTCCCTGTTCTTTTAAGGAAAAATATCATTTTAACTGTCTAAACATTTACACTATTCTTGATGTAATCACCTAATTTTTTCTTTGATTTATTTCATAACTTAAAACATTTTTAGTGGATTTTTTTTCTTTTAGAGGAAATATGCAGAAAAAGGTCATGAGATTGGTAAAACGCCGCAGTCATTCAAGTCGCTGTCACACGACGATTCTTTCTTCAGAAGTCGAATCGATTCATTTTGGGTTTCCGATTTTGTCCAAACTATGGACACACAGTTTGGACAAAAATCTATGGAAACCATAGATACAGATTCGAATCGTTTTACACTTGGAGAAATTAATAAAGAGTATGTTCAGTACCCCTTTATTTATGCATTAATGAATGTGCGACATTTGCTAAAAATAAAATATTGCCATAAAATCTGGGATCAGCATTGAAATTTCTATATATTCCGATTTTTACTAATAGTTTCACTAGCAAGTTACGGTGTTTTGTGGATATTTTGAGTAAATGAACCGATCGCCACGGTCGTTTCTAGCTATATTGCCGCCCCAAATTATTCAAAATTTTTCCGCCCTCCCGGTGGAGGCGTAACGTACACTAGTAGATGCTCGTAGACAACGTGACGCGGGGTTCCGGGAGTCGGAGGTCCAAAATTTAAATAAGTTTTTCTTATTAGTGTGCAATTGCAAGCGTTATTTATTAAAAAAAAACACACACGTACTTCTGCCTTACAGTAGTTGAATAAACGAGTGATTCCTAGTGCGTCGTTTGACGAGCGTCTGTGCACTTCAAGCGACAGCACCATGAGGTGCCTCTTCGTGAGGAGCCGTGAGGGTTCGGGATGTTCCGTGAGCTTTTCGAACCGCCGGATCATAGACATAAATATAAAAATATTATATACTTGAGATTTTTCTGATTATATTATTATTATTATAATAATAATTATTATATCTGATTATATTATTATTATTATCCACAATTAAACTTCGTTGAATCTGTGTGACACAATTTTCAGACAATTTCATTCACCAATTCCTTATCACTTCACCTTTATTAGATTTTAAATAAGTAAGACAACTTTCATTATTATATTGTTTACTCAGCCAACATTTCGAGATTAAATTTTATCTCGTCTCCAGGGCTAGACTTGTTACTGAGATGCAGATAAACAATTAAAATTATGTTATTTGGAAATTATTACATCATTCACATTTAAATTTGAAAAACCCTAACAGAAATTATGAAACATTCGTTACAGACGTAATACTCTCCGTCATTGTTTGGCTGAATACTATCTAAACACATAGGCTAGACTGTGATAAGGAATTGGTGAATGCAATTGTCTGAAAATTGTGACACATAGACTCAACAAGGTTTAATATTGAATTTTAATAATAAATATAAAAGACTTGTGTACCGGTGTCCTAAGAGGAAAACGAAGTTAGTTGTCTTTCTCTCTAGCACATCGACTTGGGTGGGGGAATACGATTCCTGTCTCTGATTGCTGCACAAAGTCATTGCTCACCTTCCCTTCTTCCCTCATCGAGACGTGTGTGCGAGAGGGCGAGACGTCGCAGTGTCTAGAGAACTTAATGTTATCGTGTGGGTCTCTAATAGTATCTTGTGTCTCATGTTATCACGGACAATCTACAGCAGAGACTGCTGGGCCTATGTTATATTTAAGTGTATGCAGAAAGACGCGGTTTGGTATATCGGGTACCGCGCCGGTTCTCATAGATTTTTTTTGTAGGGCTTTAGGGCTCATCATCGGCAAGGTCATTAGAGCCCTTGTTCTCATAGAGTGCACAGAGAGAGCCTACTTTGAGTGCGCTTTATTCAACTTATGATTACACCTTTTGAAATGGTCATAAAATTATGTAATTTCACACATTGAAGAAAATGTATGGTGGATGGTAACGGCAATCTTCTAAATAATAGTTTATTCAAATTTCATGAAATAAAATGATATTTAAAGTTGAAGAACGTAAATGTTGACTTGAAAAAAATGCATTACGAGGATATTTTGCGGATAAATTGTAACGGCATGCTTCTAAAAAATAGTTTATTCAAATTTCATGAAATAAAATAATATTTAAAGTTGAAGAACGTAAATATTGACGTGAAAAAATGCATTAGCAGGACAATTTGCGGAAAAGTGTTTAGAAATGTCAAAGTAACCATGTTGTTCTGAATTTGCTGAATTTAGGTCATTTTTGAATAATTTTTCTCCGTCATGTATAGTTTTTGGAAATGTCCATGTCCGCAGCTCCGCAGCCACCGCCCTCCCTACTACTCTCCAACCCCAGGGAATTCCAGAGAGTTATCTCCGCCGCCGCCGTCGACGAAGCAGGGCCAACTGCAGCCAACATGTCTGATGCAACTCATGCCGAAACTTCAACAGCCATGTTCTCGTCCGTACCTGCAGCCGCAGCCACTATCACTTCCGCCATTGTTACAGCTTCCTCCGCAGCCGCCACCTCAGCCGCTGCGTCCGGGGACGCGCCACCGCCCCCACGACACTACGGAGAAGCCGGTCGCCGCCCTAACCGCCGCCGCCCAGCAGGTTGTCCCCAACCGGCTTATCACTTCGAAGCAGCGGCGCGAGTAAACCTGCTGCGAGGGCTCAACAACAAAGAGTACGACAACGCGGATCCCTCTGCAGCGGCTTGCCGCAATAGGTGCTGCGATGCAACGGGGGTGCCAATGCGGGAAACCCTGGCACATGTGCTGAACAACTACCTGATAAATTTCGGTATATTCTTCGTTTAACCGAGGCTGAAACATCATCTGAAACAATGATACATTAATATTGACACTATCACAACTAAAATTGCCTTAAATATAGAATAAATAATTTATTAAATTAGGATAAAATTATTGAATACTGTCTTCATGGGAATTATGAGAACATTGCCGCAACTGCATTGTGGTGTACGAACCACAAGTTCGAAGAGCGCGCGCGATGAGAGCGCGTTGTCGATAAGAGACGGTGCGCGGCATATCGATCCGGGCCCAGCAGAGGAGGTGAACGCGCCCGCCGTTTCGCTTTACAGAGGGAGCAAAAGGTTATCTACCGCTTCTGCGTTCGTTTAAAACGGGGCACGGAGCGACAGAGAGCAGTCGGATTTTGAGAGCCGGAGTCCTCTGCTACAGTATCTAATCCGCAATTATCTACAACTTGTCACCGCACGATCTGGAGTATTGTCAAACGGAACATTGGGACAAGACCACGAAGATTATTGGCGCAACTGGCTTTACATCTGGAAACTCTACTGTATCGCGGCTTAGGAGTAAAAGCCTTACATTCTACAAGCTGTGTTGATGGATAACCATTGTAATTTCAGATCATCAATAGTTGATTTACTGTTTTCAAATAAGACAATAATAAATTTGTTTCCTGTTGTTAACAAATTAACTGGCGACGAGGATCATGACATAACTAACCTAGTTAATTTTGGCAATGCAGCAACAAGAGCAACTTCTGATGGAAACTATCAAGACCTTACAAAAATTTCATGATCAACATAAGCGGCAGCTACGGCCACATCATCTCCATCTTTTTCGGAGTTCATCAAGGAGAGAGAACAATGGACCACGAATATTGATTGACTAGAGCAACCCATCTTTTGTTTACAAGTGGCGGATAAGGAGAGGAAGAGAGCGCTCATTTTGTCCACTGTGGGCAGTGACACAAGTGAGCTTCTGAATAAATTAGTCCCAGACGTAGAGGTTTTAAGGCACAGTACGATCTACTAACTGCTTAATTGAATCAGTAGTTTATGCAGGAGCCACTTGTTATGGCAGCCAGATTCAAGTTTTTCCAAAGTAGAATGAAGCATGGACAGACGCACGGTCAATGGATCACCGTATTAAGGGGCCTCGGAAGGAGGTTTCATTTCAATTGCGGGAAGCAAAATTGCAACGCATCGTATGCGGAACAGCAAGTTATGGACATGGTCGTTTTGCACTCTCTTTCGGAGGAGATTTATAAGATTCTAAAGTTAAGCAATCCATCTCTTGCTGACGTCGAGAGGTTAGCAGGAACATATCAAGTTACTAGCACTACAGCATGTGAGATTGCAGAGAAAATGCAAATAGCAGCACTAGCGCGAGTTAGAGTTGGTGCGGGTGTCTCCGAAAATAAAGTCGAAAGAAACTAAAGATAATAAGGAAGTACAGGGGAGTAACACCATGGGCAGTCGGAATGGAAGTCCTACAGGAATTGTTATATATACTATAACAGGAATGAATGCAAATTTCGCGGAATGTTTCTGTTGTGGGAAATTGGGCCATATGAAGGAAGTGTGTCGCGTAAGACCGCGAGGTCACACTACTCTTAGAGGATCAAGGAGCATGGATCAGATGGAAATGGAAAGTTTTTCCGAAGTGATAACTCCGAAGAGATCCAGAAAGATTATGGTGTCAATGATAGTCAAAAAGAGGCAAGTTGATTTCCAAATTGATACGGACTCTCCGGTTACTATGGTTAATTAAGCTGTCTATGAACATTTGGGCTCGCCACTGTAAAGAAGAATGCACGCGACCTCCTTAGCTACATCAGTTAGAAGATTAAAGTTAAGGGCAAGCTGAGAGTGAAGAGCCTATTTCGACAAAAAGTAGCAGAGATACATCACAGTTAAGGATCGTTGCGATGCTTCCAATATTTTGGGTATAGATGGTTTTACTGCGCTAGGTTTCAGTATTCAGGACGAAGAACATTCAGTGCAGCAGGAACATTCGCGGAACATTAAGAGCCTTTTGGCAGACAAATTCCAGAATGTTTTCGATGGCACATTGGGGAAAGCGAACATATTGAATGCATATTTAACGCTCAAGAGTGATGCAATACCCAGGTATTATAAGGCGCACCCAGTGCCAATTACTCTGAGGGATCCTTTGAAAGCAGAGATAGAGCGGCTAGTTCAGATTGGGGTCTTGTCACATGTTCACTCCAGCTGATGGGCAACCCCCTTGGTGGTTGTGAAGAAAGCGGATGGGAAAATTAGTATGTGAGGGGATTTTGAGAGGACAGTCAACGCGCAGCTGTTCAGCAGTTTAGCGAACGACAGGAACTTCACGAAGAGGGACTCTTAACAGCAACTCCCTTTCGAAGAGTTGCAGGAAATAGCAGTAATTAATACTCCACATGGTTTGTTCAGTATAATAGACTCCTTTGGTATCATATCAGTGGCTTTTGGAATAATTTGGAACAATTTTTCAGCGGTTTTTGGAACAATTTAGAGCGCAATAACAGGGCTATGCCAACTATTTGGATAATATAATTGTTACCAGCGTATCTGAAGAAGAGCATTTGAAACGTTTGGAACAGTTACTGATAAAATTGAGGGACAATGGATTAAAAGCCCACTTCGATAAGTCAGTTTTTTTCAACGGGAAAATCAAGAATTTTGGGTCCTATTTTTGATAAGCAAAGTATTACGACAACAGAGGATAATATTAGGGCAATGGACCTCTTGTTTAGACCCCACGATATTAAACAATTACAACCATTTGTGGGAAAATAGAATACTACAAGTTTATAAAGAACTTCACTCAATCAGCAGCATCACTAAACGCACTGCAATAGGAAAAATGCCGGGTTTTCGTGGACCAGCAAATGCGAGGAAACGTTTTGCCTGTTGAAACAACTATGAGACGCAGTCCAGCTGATACTTCGTAATAGGAAGAATAACCACCATCGCAGCAAACGAATCGGATTATGGAGTATTATCACAGAAAGATGAAGGGGCCAAACTCCCAGTAGCATTTGCGTCAAGTATCCTTAATCAGCATTAAAGAAATTACTTATAAATTGAGAAGAAAGGACTGGCAATAATTTATGGGGTAAAGAAATTCAACAAGTATCTGTATGGAACGAATTTGTATATGATCCCAGTTCACAAACATTTCATTGCACTTTTTCATCCAAAGAATAGAATTCCAGACAACACAGCAAAGTTGTATCGCTGGGCATTGTTTTTGGCGGATGATAATTATGATATTATCACAAGTACGGGACAACATGCGAATGCGGACGTACTATCCCGGTTGCCACGTGGGCCAGATGTCACCTTTGACACAGAAGAAGACGCCTGTTTTGTAGATCGATTTTGAGACGGAGCAGTAGCTTCAATGTTTCCCGCTGGATGCGGTACGAATGGCGAGGGCGAACAGATACAGATGAGTTAAGTACGGTGCTTAGATTTGTAAGAGAAGATGGGGCATTCGACCATCGCATTACCAGGTTCCTGGCAAGATGTTCTAAGATGCAGGATAGGTTCTCAGTACAAGAAGGAGTGATCCTTCTAGCAACTGAGATGAGTTCCTGAGTGATCTTCACATAGGCATTGAGGAACCATGACCTGACGCTCATGTATGAGGGACATTGGGGGATAGTGCGCCCAAAGAGGTTTACTAGACAGCATTGGTATTGGCCAATTGATAGGAATATAGAGCAAGTGATAAAATGCTGTCATGTTTGCCAGGAATACCAATGAAACCACAGGAGCAGTTGGGAGCCTTGTCAAGTTCCCAAGGAAACGGAGAGAGTATATATAGACTTTGCGGGACCTTTCTTCGGATCTATGTGTTTTATGATCTATGTGGCGGTGCCGCTGTCAAATTATCCCTACATAGGCGAGATAGGGAGCACTCTTTTCTGAGACTACAGTCATAACTCTGATTAGAATATTCTGTACAGAAGGATTACCCAGAGTGTTCGTATCGGACAACGGAACGCAATTTACATCTTCCACATTCCGGACGTGCTGTACCGACAATGGGATTAAACATGTGACAACACTACCTTTTCACAATGAAGAAGGCAGCGTCTTCGGGAACAAGCAAACGACAGGCACTATGGACGATTTTGGCCACATAAAAGATCATTCCAGGAATGGGTGGTAAAAGCCCGGCACAAATTTTACATGTCCCTTACTACACTGCTTAAGCCGAGAAACGAATTTTTTTACCATAATCCAGGATGACCATAACCATGAAGTCAAGATATGCGGCAAGGGACATGGTGTATGTGCGAATGTTTAGGGTGCGCGGCGGTAAGTGTGTGCCAGCAATAATAATCGGTACAAGTGGAGTTAAAAGTCAGGACAAAAGACAAGAAAGTAGTGTGGCATCAGGATCACGTGCGCTAGCGAACAGAACAACATGCGGTTGAGCAGTTACCTTCGGATAGGGATATTGTAAAGACACCATGAGACACTCATAATTTTTTACTGATTGAGATCCTTCCAATAATGCAGACGCCGCGAGCAGCCCACTGATCTATGGGACTAGCTCACACCAGCAGAGGTTCAGCGGTACCGAGACGACACATATATGCATATCTTCCGCGAGCAGGAGACAAGTAAGGACGTACGGGCTTAGGCAGCCACGCATCCGGATGTTACCCACCCCCACTAAGCGGAGGAACAACACCTCGGGAGTGATATTCCTCCTGCACAGCGGGAAGCAGAACCACAGGTACTGCTGCAGTGGATCCTGGAAAACAGAAGACGGGTGCCAGAAGACAGGCGTCATCTGGAAACTCTACTGTATCGCGGCTTAGGAGTAAAGACAAATGATGTTTGAATCAAATTTGAGTTGGGTCCGATTATGGACGCTTTCAATGGCGTCTGTCAGGGTCGGACTGGGACTTCCAAAAGACGCAGACCCAAAGCGATAATTGAAAATTATGAATTACAGACATTCTATATTGAGGTGTATAACAGCTATGTATTTGTGTTTTAACAATATAAAGGATTGCTTCGATGTTTGTTTGGGATTATTTTTCTTAAATTTTGCAGAATCCAAAGTGAGACAAATTTTTGTCCTTTACTAGCATGGTAAAAAAGTAATTTGCAGTATGGATTATCAAGTAGGTGAATCATTTCGGCAGCAAAGAGTACGGATATTGTATGAGTGATAGGTGATGACAGACAGTATCTCTGGATCAAGACGTCACTGAACGACGAAATGGTGACAGAGTGAGGGTGGTAGCCAGCCGCCTTCTCATATTTTACGACCAATATTTGAATAATTGTGCTTTTGTCAGTTGAGCCCCGCAGGTCTGAGCCTGCGTCTCGCAACGATTTTATCACACCCAAATCGTCTGAAGTGGCAAAGGCGATATTTGTGTGAGTGGTTTTCTGCAGTTTTCTTCTAGTTTGTGACTTATTACTACGCACAGTTCAGTGAATACTTTTCTCAGGGGTAGAAATCTCAGGTAGCAGAAAAGTTAATTTTGTAAAGATAAGATTATTTTTGTCTAATAAAATGACACGTAAAGTAATTAAATTATCTCGGTGGATGCGACGAAAATTGAATGAAGAGATGTGACGGTAAAAGCATGGAGAAACTTGCATGAATATTATAACTTTATTTAACCACGATGTGAAATGTAAACATTAAAATTAAATATCATAAAGAAACAGTATTGACTCTGATATTTGTATTGACCTGTATTTTGGTGTTTATATTGCTGTTTCGATTAAATTTTGTTTCTTAATACTGAGTAGAGTCATCCTTACCCGGGGTTACAATTACATATTACGGGGTTATTTTTTGTTTAAATGATTAAAGTAAAGTTAATATCTCTTTGCTGTTAGTGTGCTAGTTAATACTACAATAACGATCATACAAGACTCACAAGAACAAGAAATCTTTGGAACATAATTTACTGAATATTAACGTTGTCATAACTACCCCGGAAAACTTTTTTAATATTTATTTTGATGTTCCATCTCAGGTTAAATACGGCATCGTTTCAGCACTGACGCGGTCGAAAGACTTAGCCGAATCTTCATCAACGTTGTACCAATGAAGTTTGTTCATTGTTGGAGAATTGGCCGTTGGGTAGATCGTGCGTCGGAATAATCTAATGTTTAATATGTTAGTGACAGACGATGGCTTGTGGCAGCAACTATCCATGCCTCCCCAGATGTGCTTATCGTGGATAGTCTCACGGCTGAGTTCATGTCAATGCCACCTAAAACAAAAATAGCGAAGGTCATGACCGCTGGAAACGGGCGACTTAGGCGCCCATTAATGGATTTATAAAACTGAGGGAGGATTGAAGAGATAGAGAGAAATCGATTGGAACGAGATAAACGATTTAGAACGAAGGTGAGGTTGAGTAAGAAGCTCTTAGGGGTAGAAAGTGGGGATGGAGAGTTTGAGAATATCAGAAGGATAACGAGGGCGCGCAGAAGGCATAACTTTGCGGGAGAATGGTCTAGAGTATTTATATAGGTCGTGGAACACCTTCCGGAGATGAAATAGAAATTTAGTCATCTGTTCCAATTTTGAAAGCGTGAAAATAAGAGTTACGGTGCCCATTGGAGGTGTAACAGCCATCACGGTTAAAGTGTTGTCTTCTTCATTTTCTGACATGAAGATGGTCTCTCCCTCTCAACTATATATATATAT
>NNCF01128823.1:109409-179709 GCA_002313205.1 Laupala kohalensis | reverse complement strand
ATGTTAATTTTTGTAGGGAAAGTATTTTCAGCTAAATTATTGTGAAATTATGAAGCATGAGGTCGAGGGAGTGGTGAGTACAGTACCCGGTGGGGGAAGGGGGAGGTGAATCGGGAACTGCCACGCGCCCTGTGGCCGGTTTTTGAACTTGTAGTTAGAAGGTAACAATGTTAGGAGCGCTGAAAGCTGTTAACACACCGTTAGTATGGGAGAGGGGCGCCTGGTTCATAGTCTGTGCGCTAGACCAGGCAAAGGAAACAGGATAGGTTCGAAATTTGACGTTGTAGTAATTTACAGACATTTCGTCCAGAAAGCGCCAACAGTCATATATTTATGGTTGCGCTCAATAGATGGCTGCAGGATCGTGTTGGGCTAGGTTTCTCGCGCTCCTATTGGCTTATTGCTTGCAACGAGTCAAGTTGAAATCAGTTGAAATAAAGTCATGAAATAGTGAAGCAAGATGAAGTATTTTGTAGTTGTGACGAACTGCGAGTTCGAGTGTTGAATCAATTTGAACACAGGAGTACGTTACCTAAATCTGTTTGTGGCTTACGAAAACTGATGTGTTAGTTCTTTAAGTAATACCACAATGTCTTATGGACACCTCTTGGCGATACTACAGTTCTAACAGCGCTCCGGACATATATTTTTTATATGCGAAAATGGGTAAGTAATAATACGTTTTAAGTATTTGGTACATAATATGTGGGTGGACGTTGATGAGCATTGCCACATTGGCTGTGTATATTGTTGTATACTAATAAAAGTTGCATTCTCTTTTAGGTGACAATCAGTGAATTAGATTTATCGGTCCGATAGAGAGGTTTACTTTTCATTCAAGAGTGTGTTCTGTGCATTTTTCTCCCAAAGACTTCGACTGTAGGTTAAATTATTTCTCTTGTATTTTTTGTGATCAATGAATTATAACAAACCTCGGTGAATTAGGTTACTGTATTTGAACTGATTTTCTCAATAAGTATGTTAACTGATAATATTGTATTCTTGTTGTGTTTTCCAGATGTTGTGATGATGTTCTGAAGAGTGATCTTATTGATTTTCGCCAGACTCTACTTGGGTAAATAAACATTACAAACTTAATAATACACCTGGATAGTATCGAAGTTTGAGGAGGGTGTAAGGTTACGTAGGAGGCAGTTCATTAACTAGACACAAGTGCTATTAAATTTTCATCTTAAAACAAAAATTTAAAGAAATAGTACCTATTAAAATGTAAGATTCTGTTTGTGTGTGAAACGTTTATTTGTAATTATACCTGAAATGTGACAGTTAGGTACGAATAACTGAGAGAAATTGATGTTTGCGTCTTATTTAATGTTATTGTACCTCTCATGAATTTTATTATTGATACATGTTTTTGTAGTGTGTAGAAGTGTTACATTTTTCATTGAAGCACCTTTTTTATGTTTTAAAGTAAACTTGAATTTTTACAAATTTCATTTCCTCCATGTTTATTCACTACTTGGTCTATTGTGGCTTCCTTTGGTTTTCTAATACTTCACGTTATTTAATTTTACTTTCACTTTATTAGTTCACTACTTGAGTTATAGTATATTGCGGTGTTTGTAACTTGGTTATGTTATTTTTAAACCTTGACACGGATAAATCTAGTCACGTTATCCTGTGGATATATAAAGAGTTTTACGGTAAACTTTTCTTTAAAATTAACATTGGCATTGGTAAAAATTTTGTGAATTTCAACTGAACAATTATCAATCTTGTATTAACTTTTTGTCAATTAGTTCTACATCACCTTCATAAGATTTGTGGCATGTAATTCACTCAGGCAACGAGCAGAGGGATTTATACACCACTGTGGCTTAAGGCAAAACCAACATTCCATTGACTGGTTTCTATACAGCCAGTGGAGGAGATAGGAATTTAATCACATTTCCCCACTAGTTTGATAAAATTGTATCACTTTTTTTGGATTTACCTGCATATTTTGTTTCTCATGTGACTTGTTTTATCCGTCTGATTTATTTATTTATTATTGATCCGTATAGTTGGTGGATGTACATAAGTTAGTACATATTTGCAAGTATACCCCATGTTTGTACACATGCTTGTATATTTCTATTCATATGTGAATGTCATGTAATCTTATTATGGACAAATAGAATTAAGAGTAAGTATGTATTTTCTTTGTATACATTTCCTGTCAATTGAGTCCTGTTTTCATTTTCTTTTTCAAATGTGTAGTAAAATATTTGAGTTATACATTGTGTTAACTATTCACAAATGTTAATTTTTGTAGGGAAAGTATTTTCAGCTAAGTGTAATGTGAAATGAGGAGGGGAGGGGTACAGTACCTATTAGAGGAGGCGGAGTATAGTACCTAGAAGGGGAGGGGAATGGAATCGGGAACTACCGCGCGCCCTAGCGGCCGCTTTTAGAACTAGGCTCGAAGAGTAGTTTACATACATTTCGTTTGGAGCGCTGAAACCAGTGACGCACCGTTAGCACGCGAGAGGGCGGACTGGCATATAGTCTGTGCGCTAGACACAATAAATCGGCTAGGGTTTCGACCATCTTTGTGTAACGTGTGTTGCTGGCTACAGTTAAAGAGATATCGTGACGCCGTGCTTGGATGGCGGCTGGTGAACCCCTAGGATTAAATGAGCACAAACTCGACTGTCCTACCATTTACTATTGGAAATTTCCTATGCCCACCTCCTGCCTCCATCATCACCCTCTCGTTTCCAATTGAGTTGAAATTTAACAGGTATGGGTTCTCTTATATGTGGATTTAAGAGAGACGAAAACTGTATTTGAATCGTAAAATTTGGACGAATAGTTTAGACTTCACAAGCGTGTTAGTAAAACTATCCCTCCCAGGGGACACTGTCCATGTGGGTGGTGAGGGTGTTCCTGTGAAGCAGCCAGCCATATCGGCGATAGCGTAGCTACTGGCAGGTTACCCAAGCCGGTGAGGTCTCAGTGCGGGTTCCAGACGGTGGTTTTCAACCTTTTCCCCCCCTCTTTCTCAACGCTTTATAGGGTAGGAGAGGTTCCTAGGTGTGGTGAAGCCAAACCTCCCAGGGGAAGGAAAACCCTGACACGACTAATGGTGCAAGTAACCCTTACGGCGCAGAGAAGCCAATTCTTCTAGGGGAAATAACCCCGAATTCAAACGCTGAACCTGAAATATAAATTTATTGTCAAAAAAGCAGTACAAACTGCGTATGACCGCGTGGAGGACAATCAACTATTTTACTCTCCGGAAGCAAGCAAGGGACCATCTCATCAATTCCGATCAAGGGCCCTAAGGAAGAGGCGGATTCAAAAATTTCAGCAAGAATTCCTAGATAAGATAAAAAGTTAGCTGTGAGTTATAATACTAATAGAATGTCTTATACCTCGCAGCTAATTTTTTCTTCTAGGAATTTTTGCTCAAATTTTTGAATCCGCCTCTGCCTTAGGGCCCTTGAAAGGTAATGAAAGGTTGTTCTTACGCCAGCACCGTATCTCCATAAAAATCTGCGCAGCTAAAAAGGGTTAAGAAAGGAAAACGGCTGATGGATCATTACGACGACCTAGGCGTTTTAAAACGAATAAGAAATAGCTGATTAGACCTAGAGAGGAAAATGTGCTCAGACTTAAATCAGCACTAATGCAAAGAATGTACTCCCTGACACTATCTTCGGAGAATGGGTTTAGTATATGCTACACTCCACATCTGTACAAAAGAATTTTCTTTAAGTGTTCTTGTGAGTTCATTTAAAACTCATGCTCTTCTGGAACATTGTTTGTATGTTCTCGGCACATGCTTCTAATATTAAGATAAAAATGTACCATATGATTCGTTAAAAATATTCTGTTTCATATATTTTCTATGAACTCTTGGAGCGGCGACAGTTTTGCAAGTGTAACACATTTTACTCTTTCGATTAACATTTGAGCTACCAATTCTGTTATGTCCTTGGGTAATCAAGAAAAAAAAATAAAGCACGAATCGAAACGTATTCTGAAAGTGTATTGAAAACACACAAAATTTATCAAAATCGTCCATAAAAAGGTAGTAAGTTATAATTGATTTATTTGAGCTACCAGTTTTCAGATGTGCCGAGAACATGTGAAGTATGCGCTCTCAGACACTATCTTCGGAGAAAGCGTTTAGAAAGTTCTTGGTATATGCTATGCGGTGTATCAAAGAATATTCTGTGAATGTTTTTTGTGAGCTTATACAAGGTACATGTTCTTCTGGAACATTCTTTGCATGTTTTCAGCACAAGTTTCTAAAATTAAGTAAAAAAAGGTTTAGGTTTGCTAAATGATATAATCACCTTCATGTACTTTCTATGACCTTATACTATACTATTAAATGCACTAACTATACATGCAATGTACGGTATGTACGGTATTTACGGTATGTACGTGATGTGTACATGATGTGCGCAACTCAACATTTCTCTCAAAACATCTATTAAATATTGAAATCGTTATATTTTTAATTTATAATCTGTGAGAAAAAGAGGTGTGAGCATCGATACATTTGATGGATATGAACCCACAACTTGCGATTCTGAATGTCATTTTGTTGAGTGACTTGAAACTTTTTATTGCGAAGTCAGTTCTGATCCTATTATAATTGAAATTAGTTACGACTAAGCTACGCGCGCACTGAGGTGTTTGGTATTTCCTAAAAGTTCTCTCCATTGCTTTGCTTTGGTATGAACCCACTGAGTCCGCACGCACTTGCCGCCGTTTGCGAAAAGTTCCCAGAGGAAGATCTTTTGGAGTGTCGAGAGGGCTGTAAAACTTTCCGGGGGACACATTAACAGTTTATGAATGAGGGCACTCGCTAGGACCAGGCATTCGCCACTTCGTGTTGAGTGATCAGAATTGAATGGGGAGCAGGTAACACGCGGATCCTAAACCTCTACACCTTGGAGAGAGAATGATCCTTTCACCCAACAGGGTTCCGGAATTTCCGAACCAGTGCGCGCAGTCTCCCGCACTTTTAAAATGTCGGGACGTCCGTCCGTTGACGTCCCAGTGCGTGCGTAACTCTAAGTAAAGAAAGGTCTGAATTTTTACAGACAAGCCGATGCACTTTTGTCACTAGTTGACGGAGGATAGTCGAGAAGTGTACTGCATTGTGCGTTGGCGTACGAGTACGTTCGCGTTCGTTTTGTACGTACATATAACTATTACTAGTAATGTTTGAATGAAAGGGAAATTTTTTGGTAAATATTTGTAAAAGGAGTAAGTGGAAGTATTAGCTTGTATTTTTGACTCTGATAATCCAATAAAATTTTGTATTTAATGTTGTTTCTGGTATTTTATTGAAGTGTTAACAATAAAATTTTATAGAAACTGCACTTTCAGAATACATTGAGGAGAGGGATTGGCATAAACGGAAGCAACATTCAATTCTAAAATCCCATGGAAACATTACTTAACACACAGATTACTTACATTACTTACAGTGCCCAGGTTACTTACACATTACTTACAGTGCCCAGATAGCAATTTACAGTTATGAAGCTTGCCACAGGCTTACCGTCAACGGCTGACACACTTGCTGCACAGTTGCACTAGCAGGTCTGCATGTGTGTGGCAAATGTCCTACGAGCTTCCTAGTTGACATCTGACAGACTTGCTCTACACGTGTCCTGAACATTTGAGGCTAATGTGAACGACAGACTTGCTCTACACTTCAGGTACTCCTCCAAGTGTGTAAGCAAAACTTGCACTATCTGTATTGGACAGGTCTATGGATTGTTCCATACATTATAGGAAAGTCTTCTACATTCAGTTAATACGCGTTTAATTTTAATTTTGACACATCTAAGTATATTAAAAGACAATCTATCTAACATATAATTCAGTAAACCAGGAGTCAAATAACACGTAATAAATTTCAAATACGAATGTTTACTGAAAAAATCATTAAACAAAACTTTATTAAACATTTCTTTAACATACCCTTGCATTCTTATTCTTGAAATAATTGAATAGTTCACTGATATAAGTGTACTTATATTACTTCTTACTGAAGAGCAAAAGGGATGCCTCAGAAACCATATGGGATGCAAGGAACAGCTGATAATAGACAATGTTGCCACAAGTCAAGCTGGTAAGAGTCAAAAGAACATCCACATGGCTTACATCGATTACCAGAAGGCGTTTGACAGCGTTTCACATTCCTGGTTAATTGAAATCCTCAAAATTTATAAGATCAGATTAGTCATATCGTGGTTAGATTCCTGCATGTCTAGATGGCGAACAACTTTGAACTTACGTACAAAACAGAAGAAAATAAGCACTGGAGAGATCCCAATAAAAAGAGGCATCTTCCAGGGAGACTCGCTAAGCCCACTGCTATTTTTCCTCGTTATGAATCCTCTATCGAGACAGCTCAGTGAAACACGTTATAGATTTCAAATAAAATCTGTTCGCTCAAACCATACACTATCTCATCTTTTCTACATGGATGACATAAGATTGTATGCTTCCAATGAAACAAAGCTTAATCAACTTCTTAAAATTACAACTGACTTCTGTGCTGTTATTGAAATGACTTTTGGCCTCGATAAATGCAAAACTCTACACATAAACAAAGGGAAAGTAGATGCTGAAACTAACAAAATAGAAAATGATTTTGCCATACATCGTTAAATGAAAATAAAACCTACAAATATCTAGGGTTTTTCAAAGAAAATATGATAAAGCTCTCTACTATCAAACATCATCTGCTGGAGGAGTATCTCAAGAGGGTTAAGAAGATAGTACAATCTGAATTAAGATCCAAGATCACGATTAAAGCTATTACCACCTTAGTAATACCCGTACTAGTATATTACTTTGAAATCATATCGTGGTCATGCATGGATATATAGGACATTCAAAGAAAAACCAGGGTATTAATGACACAAAATAGAGTGCACCACCCCAAATCCTCCATTGAAAGATTGTGTTTACCACGAAAAAAAGGGAGGAAGAGGTCTAGTAGATTTATCAAGGCCTCTTCAAATTTCCTGTGATAATTCTTCCATCGTAAAAAACATCAGTTGCCTTTACATCAATCAGTAATGCAAAGTGATAAATCGTACACCCCTTTGAGGTTGGCAGTGTCGTACGTGGGTTTTCACAGTGCACCAGAACATCAGAGGGAAATGGTAAATACCTGAACGAGAAACAGCTGCATGGAAGACATTACTATGACCTACACCAACCAGAGGTGGACCACGAAGCATTTTATACGTGACTTGTAAAGGGCGATCTGTTTGCCGAGACAGAAGGGTTTGTTTTAGGAATTCAAGACCAAAATACCAACACCCTTAATTAAGGAGATATATCCTAAAAGACCCCACTGCAAGCGACAGCAAAGG
Organism: Laupala kohalensis; assembly: GCA_002313205.1. Taxonomy (NCBI): domain Eukaryota; kingdom Metazoa; phylum Arthropoda; class Insecta; order Orthoptera; family Trigonidiidae; genus Laupala; species Laupala kohalensis. Next base: position 172,354 of record NNCF01128823.1, on the reverse strand, counting down.
CCACCAATGCCATCTAATGGAGGAAACTATCCAACACATCACTGTAGTATGCAAACTTTTTGCTCAGGCGGATTACTTGCACAGGTTCAACTTGGTGGCAAAAACCATTTATCAAAAACTTGCTAATAAATTCAAACCCACTCAAGAGAAAACACCATATTACAGGTATCATCCAGCGACAGTGTTAGAGAACAAAACCCATAAATTATATTTTGATCGAGCCATCCTCACTGATAAATCCATCCACCACAACCGATCAGATATAACGTTCATTGACCAAAGTAGTACGATCACATTCCTCATAGACATTGCAGTGCCAAACATAAATAACCTATAGAAGACAATAGCTGAGAAAATTTCAAATTACATCCCCCTCTCTCAGGAAGTGCATAGAATCTGGAAGATGAAACAAGAACATATAGTCCCAATAGTAATCTCTGCAACATGAATAATTCCAAAAACTATACATTCCAGTTTAAAAACATTAAATTTATCCAAACGCAAAAAGTCATAAATATTGCAATAATAATAATATCTTGATTACGTGGCGATGCTCGGGCCATCTGGCTCGTTTTTCCGCTTAACCACTTACAAACATACATACATTCATGATTCAGGAGTTCCATCGATGTCGATGCTGCCTCATCATCTCGTATCCGTGCATTTGTCACTTCGGTATGGCTAGACAGACCTGCTTTAGATCTGTAGCTTTTTCCGCATTTGGTACACAACCATTGACTCATTGAAAGTGAAAGTTGTGACGTCGGTGATGGATGTATGGGAGTTACTCGCAGGGTTTGAGAAAGTTGCTGCCTCTCTCTTGGACCTATTCTGACTGGTCTGATGCTGTTGTCTTGGACTTCTGGATGTCTGTGCCGCACGTGGCTGTCTAGACCAGATCCGGACTTGGCTTCAAAGTCACATTCAGTGCATTTTACATTTGGAAACACAGTTCTTGTCTTCTTCTTCTATTTGTTTCTGTGTTGTTGAGTTTGTTGTTTCAGGGGATGACTTATGGGCTTGTTTGAAGTGTGATTTGACATAGCCCCTTCCTCGTCTGCCGTCTCGTGTAATTGGGTAGAGAGGGCATTTCCAAGTGTAGATGTCTTCTTCTTAGCGCCTCTCTATTCTTCTTGCTTTTTTGATCTCCATGCTTTGCTTATGTTTTTCTGTCACTATTTCTTTGATATTCTCCCTCCATTCATTTCTGTTTGCAGCAAGGTTCCTCCAAGTAGCAAGGTTTGTGAAGATTAACATTTACGTGTTTCAAGTCTTTTGCTGTGTCTGCCCAGCGCATTTTTGGCTTTTGCTGCGGTCTTTTACCTATTGTGAGTTCTGAGAACGCAGTTTGTTGGGGCAGTCCAAGTTCTTCCATTCTGCTGACATGTCCAGTTCATCTTAAACGTCTTGTTCTTGTGATGTCTTCAATTGTGAGCATGTTTGCTTTCTCAAAAACGGTTTCATTTGGTATTTTATCTTCCCATTTTATGTGCAATATAGACATGAGACATCGTAGTAGGAATGCGTTCAGCTTTTTCTTATGACTTTGAAGGAGTGTCCATGTTTCTTACGCGTACAGGAGGCAGCTAAGTACTATGGTCTCATATATTTTAAGCTTTGTGAATAACGTCAGATCATGAGGTTTCCACATTCTTTGATACAGTCTTCGGAATGCTCTGCTTGCTGCATTCATTCTGTTATCTACGTCGGAGTTGTCTGTTCCATTGGAAGTTATTTGGCTGCCTAGGTATTTGAGTGCACTCACTGTTTCAATAGGTGTGTCATCAATGGTAATGGCCGCAGGTGGACAGTTAATGAACATACATTTTGTCTTCTCTTTGCTGACATGTAGTCCAAGTCTACGGGCAGTTTCGGTGAAGGTGTTTAGAAGTTTTGGAGGTCTTCTGAAGGTCCTTCAGAAGAGTCAGCTACGAGAGCACAGTCGCCTGCAAACATGAAGTCTTGAATCTTTTGGTGTTTAATTTTTTTGATTTCAGGCCTCTTCTAGAGAACATATTGTAGTCGCGTCGGTAAATGATGTTGGTTCCATGTTGGCATTTTTGAGCGACGTTTTTGACTATGACATGGATGTATTGTAACAGAACGGGTTAAAGGGGGGAAATGGGGTAGTGGTCAACACATACAATATATGCCTGGGCTAGCTCGTATCAATTAAGTCATTTAGTGGGTTAGGATTATTTACCTAAGTGAAATGCGCACACTGGGGTTCCTTATCACAAGGAAAACGGATAACTTGACTTAATTTTTTTATTTACACCTGTACATTTGAACCAATAATATTTAATATGCTTCACTGCCCCCAAAATCACACGTTATTCCGCAAAACATTACAACACAGATACACACTTTACAAAAAGAAACCCTTCTGGAATTTAGCTTTACCAAATGATTACAAAACATTAATTGAAATTTAGAACAGAAAACATCGCTCATCTTCTTTACGCCGTTTTTGAATTAATTAACAACCACCAAAAACAAAAGTTCTGAGCATGGGCCTTCACTCATGTCGGTCGAAGCACTGAATCTTCTCGCTGCTGCTTAATTACTAACATTGGTCGCAGACAACATAACATTTACCTTTATAACAGATGCGCAAATCAGTCTTTGGTGTAGGCGAAGGTTGGAATGCCACTGACAGCATGTGGCTCGAACGGTGGCCCCGTGCGCCTCTCAGCTGGTCGCTCATTCATCGGCTGAAGCCCAGTCGTTCTGCGGTCACTGCCCCATTCACAAGTTTCCGCTGTTTCTCGGAATTGCTGTGCTTCGCCATTATTCAGAAAGTTCTTTAGCGTGAATGTTCCTCGTGACTTGCCAAGACGCGATTTAAACGCCGAACGGCGTCACTCATTAGCGAACGAAATAGCATATCGCATTTCCTTTGCCTAAATTTTATGATTCTTTTCTGGGAACAAGGAAACCTTGCGCGCCTCCAACGCCAAAGAGCCTTCCCCACTCCACTACAACTTGGTAGCTACGGTTGCGGAAGTTTTCCGCTTATTCAAGAAACATTTCTGAACTTTTACAATTTTAATACTATTGATTAATTATCAAGAATTATCAAACTTTACAGTATATAAGGAAGAGCAACGGGGCCGAAACGCATCCTTGCCGGACTCCAGTCTGGACACTGAACGAAGGTGCTTCGGAATTTTCAGATCTTACTGTTGCTGATGTTCCTTCATGCATTGATTTGAGTATTGTCAGGATGGTTGGAGGACATTTAACTCGCTCTAATATTCTGAATACTCGTAGGATTTCACGGTTGACTGAGTCGAAAGCTTTACAGATGTCGATAAATGCGATACTTAATTTCGAATTTTGCTCGATTGTTTTCTCTACGATATGTCGGATTCAAAAGATCGTATCGAAATTTGATCTATTTCGGAATCCACACTGCGAGTCTCTCAGTGCCGTCTATGTGTGGTGTTAAGCGGTTGTGTAGTATTCTTGAGAGAATTTCATCTGCGAGGGAGACCAGAGAAATTCCACGATAGTTGTCGCATTTCATTCTGTTGCCCTTTTTATGAATGTGCACTATCAATGAGTTTTTCCATTCTTGTGAGATTTTCTTTTCTCTCCAGATGTTTGAGTAGAGTGCTGAGAGATTGTGCACTATTGTTTGTTTCCCGGCTTCCAGCATTTCTGCGCTAAAAGTGTCTGCTCCTGAAGACTTGCGGTTTTTCATTTCATATATCACATTTTCTATTTCTAGCGTTGATGAACAGTTGTCGTTAAGATTCCCTCGCATTCAAAATCCATATTGAGTGTGGATGTGACTACGTCGTGATGTTGATTGTACACATTTTCAAAGTGATCTTTCCAGCGTTGAAGACGTTCGTCTTGGTTAAGAAGAACTTCATCTTTTTGGTTTTCTATTAGGATTGATGACTTTTTACTGGACCTATGACGGATGTAATACATTTGTACATGTTGTAGATGTCGTTTATGTTCATATACGACTGCATTTCCTTGGTTTTATTGATCCACCATTCATTCTTTAAGAGTTGTTGTTGGCAGTTTTTCCGGACCTCTTGGAAGTGTCTTTTTTTACTATCAGTGGGATAGCTCAGATACTGAGTATGGACCTCTTTCTTCTCTTTTAATACGGTGTGAATGGTGTCTGCATTTTCGTAAAACCAGTCTCTCTCGCAATTTTTCTATGGCAGTGTTGTTTTTGCAGCGTATAGATATTTATGCTTAAGGATTTGCCATTCTCTATCCACATTGGCATTTTCTTCCACAGTTGTGTTGTCCAGTGATTGCAATTGGTTTTTAAGTATAACTCTGCAGGATTCATCCTTTAAAGCAAATAAGTCATACGTGACGGAGTTCTTTTTCTTTTGAGAGTGATATTTCTTTAGATTCTATTTGATTTCTGCTCTCATATTTCGATGGTCTGTGCTACATTCAGCTCCTCTCATAACTCTGCATCTTAGAGCATCCTTCAAATCTTTAGTTCGTATAATGAAGTAATAAATCATGTGCCATTCCTTGGATCTACGATGTTGTCAGGTTGTTTGGAATTTGTGCATCAAATAGAATGCTATATTAACAATGGACAACTCTTTATCTGTGCAGAACTGGAGTAACAGATGGACATTTGAGTTTTCTTTTCCAAAACAATGTTTTTCAACTACATTTTTCCAAGAGTTAAAATTTGAGCTCACTCTTGCGTTAAAGTCGCCAGCAATAATAGTTTACGTTTCGCAGGAATGTTGTTGACAGTTGTCCTCAAATTTTGGTAGAAAGTTTCTTTGGCATCATTACTGCTAGTGAGTGTAGGGGCGTAACAGCAGAGGAGAGTCAAGTCATGATTTTCACCGTTGATTTGGACGAGCATCAGTCGATCATTGATAAAGAACGGGTCACATACCACGCGTTTTTTCACCAGACTAGTCTTTACGCAAATAGCGACACCAAAGTTATTTGCTTCCTCTTCCTCTTTGCATCCTGACCAAAAGTAGGTGTAACCCTGGCCTTTCTCTTCTAATTGTCCACTTCCTCTCCAGTGGTTTTCCTACAGACAGCAATATCTATTTGCATCTGTTTAGTTCTTTGGCTTCTAGTACCGAGCGTCTTGGTAGGTGTATTGATGACGCCCTTCTCGAATCAAGCAAGATCCTGACGTTCCAGTTTGCAAGCTTCAGATTTTAGTCTTTTTTAACGGATGTTTACAATATGATTTTATTTTTCTAGTTCTCAGCTGTTTTGTAGATGCATTTTTGCTTCCCCAGAATCCATGAGGCTAACTAATTCTGGATCTGACGACTGAAGAGCAGTGCGGGATTCGGAACTAGAAGTCCTACCCGCCTGGGGTATAATATCCTGCATGTTTTCAAAATGCATTTTGTATAGTTGAGATAATTTGTTGCAAAAGAATTGTTTATGTGTTACTGGTTTGCAGTCCAATCACATTGAAAGCCATGTGGATATTGTTCAATGCAGTAGAAAGTTTTGACAGAATGCATAATCACATGATTCCCTCTCTTCTTTTGTCCGGGCTTGGGACCGGCATTAACCAAGATGTTGTGTGTCAATGGCAGTTACACATACATACAAAATATTTAGAGTAATAAACACGAAAGGATATACTAATTTTCACACTTAAAATTTCATAAACCAAAAAATGAAAACTACACGTACAAAAACATTTTTATACAATGGCAAACAGAACAGTGTTAATATTACCACCAACTACACTATCAGGGAATACCACCTTAAAGTAGCACTGTCCGTGCGAGTGGAGAGGGTTTGCACGGGTCAATGAAGTTGAGATTTGCGCGGGTCAATGAAGTTGAGGGCTATGCCGGCGGTAGCAGAGTTAATGGTAGGGTCTTCCAAGCCGGACAGGTCTCAGCTGCGGCTCCAGATGAAGTGTACTCTACAACGACCTTTCTCTCTTAACCCATCCTTCGATCCCTAACTTATCCTAACCTATCCCTAAGGTGTAAGGTGATCCATGCCGATGGGGTGCATGGCACATGGGAGATGTGTCGGAAACGGAGCCCTGGGATACCTCGTGACCTGTCTTGTATAATAGCCTTACATAAGCATGCGAGGCTCTGTCTAGGTAGACAGTAGACTTCCATAGCTTCTCGTGGGAATCTTAATCTCGTGGACTCTGCCAAAGAAACAAAAATTTCAATGAACCGGAGAGGGGGGCCTCGGAGGGAAACGACGGAGAGTTGTCTGGGGGGTCTTTTCTGATGTCCACTCGGACTCTACCTCTTCAACGGTGAGGGGCCTTAAGGCTGATGTGGGCACCCTCATCCTGGAGAAGAGGAACTACTCTGGTGCGGAGATAAAAAGGAGGTTAGCGGCGGTTCGCGGTAAGGCTCCCCAAGGGCCTAACTCTGGGATTCTGGGACCCTCGAGAGGACGCTCTGGGCCCAGGAGTAAGGCTCCCGTTGTGGGACCGGATTCCGGGGCACGGAAGTCAGAAAAGAAAGTGAAGAAGGGAGGCATGCGACTCCTCTCAGAGACGTCGCCTGTAAAGGTGAGGCAGGCCACCAAGATGCAGAGAGTGGACTTTGCCAGTATCGTCAAAAAAGGGATCAGTGTAGCTATCGTTCCTTAAGACTACCCTGAGACCCAACTTGGCGATAAACAGGTTGAGCTGGTAGAAAAGGACGTGGGGAAACTAATTGATGGGTTTCCTGTACAGGGGGCCATCAAGTCCCAAATCCTAGACTGCTATCTGTCGAAGCATGATGTGCGCGGACGAGGAGATCAAAACTTGGCTCTCCAAATCCGTGCCACCAATGAAACCTTGTGAGGAAGCGAGGCTGGCAATCGTGGGCCTGGATAAACTCCTTACCTGTAAAAGGGCCATAGTCTGGGTGCCAGGTACCCCGGAGGAAAGCGATGTTCTTCTGGGGACAATGATGCGCCAAAACGACGGGCTGAATACCTCCGACTAGATGGTGTGTGAGAAAAAGGTGGATAAGAAGGGATTCTGGTTTGTGGAGAGCTTGGACTCCCGAGAGGTTGCTTGGATGGTGGGCAGGAGACTAATGTGGTGCTCGTACTGCCTCTTTATCTTGCTGGAAAGCAAACGGGAAGCCAAGTCCACCACTCAGAAGGAAAAGGAACCTACACAGCAGAAGGTAGCGGTAGGTACTGGACCCGGACTACTGAACAAGCGAAAGCTTGGGGAGGTGTCGGGGCACTGGTCAGAAGAGGAGGTCGGAGATAAGCCCGGTAAGGAGGCTGGGCTGAAGTCCAACCCCGAATCCGAGTTGGGGGCGAAGACGGGGCCGGCGACGGAACCGTCCAGTCTGCCAGTGGGCCCAGGTGCACCTGGAGGAGGACCGCAACCGCACGCGTATCCGAGCGCTTTGCAGAGAAAGCGCTGGAGTAAAAGGTAAAAAGGTTGTCTTTTATCCAAATCAACTTGCAGTATAGTATTGCGGCCTATATATTACTGGTAAGAAGTATAGACAGAGGTCGGTTTTTAGTCGTCTTGATACAGGAATCGTGACTCAGGCAGGACAATATCATGGGACTAAGAAGTAAGGGATACACACTGTTCTGTGCTGGAACAAGTGTCAAACCCAGAGTTTGTTTACTAATCAAATATATGAACGCTTGGGCAATACCAGGATCCGTTACCGGGGTTGCCGTACGAGTGAGATATAATGAGGAGCAACAAGACAAATATCTTTTTGTTTGCTCAACTTACTTTCCCGGTGACTGACTCCCCACCCCCGGGGTTGAGAGAAGTGGTGGCATTTTGCAAAAGACAGGGACTCAACCTGGTCGTGGGCTGTGACGCCAATGTCCATCACGGCATTTGGGGTGCACAGACACTAATCGACGGGGCGAGAATTTGATCTCATACTTGTGTAACTCTGAATAAGATATGAATATAGGAGACATCCCGACCTTCTGCAATCGCAGGATTGACGGAGTCATAGACCTTACTCTGGGTTCTAGGGATATCATGGATGATTTCATGGACTGGAGAGTGTCTACAGAACCCTTCTCGTCAGACCACAGACACATTGTGTTTAACATAAAGGGCTCGTTCAAGAGTGAATCCTATAGAAATCCCAGACGGACCGACTGGGTCTCGTTCAGGGAGGACTTGAGGAGGGAACTGCAGAATGGTCCCTCGTATAGGTTTAGCAGCAAAGGAGAACTGGAGCTGGGGGTTACCTTTGTGACTCAGACTTTAGTTTCTTGTTAGGTGATGAATTGCTCAGTTGTGGAGAGTTGAAAGTCAACAGGTAGTTTTAGATGGAATAGCCACCTGGAATAACTTAGGAGGAGGACCAGAAGTATGTGGAATATACACAGGACCCTAAGGGATCAGGTAAGCAAGGACGCCTTTTTAGGAGTATCAGAGGTAATTTACGGCGGAAGTCAGGAAGTCTTTCAGGAAATCCGGGAGGCAGTTCTGTGATGATATTTAGAATCATCAGGAAGCAGCTAGACGTCATAGAATACTTAGTAACAGTAAGGTCAGGCTCGGTACCTTAGAGGCTCCCTCAAGAGACTTCACTTCAACTGAGGAGGAAACTGAGCCTGTTGCTGAGGGTGCTGAGGGATCGACCACTGCAACCTGTTCAGCATGCTTATGGGCAAGGGAAATCCGTTGAAATGGCTCTCCACCAGGTAGTGACAATGCCTTAGACTACGCTGATGATATCATCTTGGTGGTCGCTAGCAAATTTATCAGTACGGTTACGGAGCTCATGATGGACTCCTTACGTAGGGTGGAGAAATGGTATCAGGAAGCATGGTTGTCAGTTAACCCTGGCAAGACGGAACTAGTTGTTTTCACGAGGAGATAGAGGTTCGATGGCCTGTCGGAGCCCTTTGTATTTGCGAAAAGACTAGTCAGATCAACTTCAGTTAGGTATTTCGTGGTGATCTTCAGGATATTTTTCTCTATGTTCCCCATGGTCTTCGTCCCCTGTGGATTATATTCCAGAGCTTCTTTTTGTATGGCGTTATTCTGTTTCCTGAGTGTACCCCATGGATCCATCTCCATTTCCGTCTTTCGATCTGTTTATCAATTGGGAGTTTTTCTTGAGATGTACCTATTTCTCCATACTACATACAACTGGACAAACACTGCATTCACATCTCCAATTATAGATGTAACATCTGGCAGTGTTTCCCCTTGTTTACTTATTTTGCCTCCGAGACAGGCGAAAGAGTTCACATTTTCAATGCGTTGGCTATATACTGTCAATGGGCAGCGGGATCTTGCGTGAACACGCATATCCTTTATTTTAACTATAATCATTTGAAGTCCATCTCTCTCAGGGAATTGACATAATTTTGAAACATTTTCTTGTATGTATGAATGCCGATGTGAAAGAAAACAGATATCGTCCGCGTATCATGTTCCACCTAATCCCTCGCTTCTTATCAGCTGTTACCTGTCTCATGGTGTTATCTAAAACCAAAATAAATAGCGGTGTCAAGATGCATCCCTGCCGTAGTCCATTTCTTACTTCAATGGGTGCGAATAGTTTTCCATCGTGTAAAACATGACCTTTATAATATTTTTTATCTTTTGAGGGAAACCTCTTTTTTCCATTACACTCCATATCTAGTCCTGTCTCAACGAATCAAATGCTTGCTCATAATCAACAAACATTAACGTTGAATTCTGTTTTGAACAATGTTGAACAATGCTTTACCGACAGCGGTAGACTAGTGGTAGCATCTTCGCCAATGTGGTAGCTGAGCCGTACAGCGTGGGTTCAAATCCTGCACGGCCAAACTAGGTTACGTTTTCAGCTGGGGTTCCCTCACCTATTCCAGACAAATGACGGTTCGGTATTATAAAGGCCCCGGTAACCCAATATCTCTCCTCCACAATTCCCTTTCCGAAATCCAACTGTAAGGTGGAAGAGCAGGCCTCATGGCCTGAACCTCGCCAAAAGGCATAAAATAAATAAATAAAATGCTCGGCTTCTTAATTTGTCGGAGAGTCAACATCAACCTTGCGTACGGTCATGGGAGTCGAGGCGGGTGGTGCAGTGGACAACACACTTGCGGCCAGAGAAGGAGGTCCCGGGTTCGAGTCCCGGTCCGTCGCAATTTTCACCTGGACGTTGACGATGTTAACATTCCTCCTCTAGTAGGTACTCGGAAGTTGTGAAACATTATACAAAATGTTATTAAAATATATCAAGGGCATTGTAGATTTAAATTTAGTAATATTCAATAAATCAGTCTGTAATAAGGATTAATATTAAGAATTAATATTCTACAGTCGTAATTAAAATATGGATTAAACGAACATCGTTGAATTGTTTGTGAAATAGTTCTTTATTTTTGATTTGGTCACCTTGTATATTTGGCTTCTGCAAAACAAGATTCTTAAATTTTTTGTTCTTTTGCATTATGTGTTTACTTCGCGTAACTTTGATGTAATGTTGCCCGTCCCTGCCACGGGGGGGGGGGCGTGCGCTGATCTACTGTCATATTACTCTGAGAATTTGTGTTATTTTCTCTATGTACGTCGTAAATATCTCATATTTCTTCTGTGTTTGTATGAGTGTCCATGCTTGTGTTAAATTGAAAATATTCTGTCTGCAGTATTCCTTAACGTATTTAGCTCTTTCTGGTCCGTATATCGGACATTCTCACAGTATGTGCTCTGGACGTTCTTCTGCTGTATTGCATTGGCAAATAGTCAGTCTTCCCAAACCTTTTTAAACAGTCCCTAAAATCTCCATGCCCTGTAAGATATTGCACTACTTTTTTCTTCGGTTCGATCCATTTTCTGTTTTTTTTCGACAAAATTAACTTTGGGTATATATTTATAAGTTATGCGTCCTCTTGTACTGTTGTTTCATCTTATTTACCACGCATCCATTAAAGCTTGTGTAATCTTTCTTCTTGCTTTTCTATCTTCTCTTTGTAATCGTTCTTCATATACAGTTATTCCTCCTTTTGTTTTTAATGTGTCGACATTTAATTTTCTGAACATACAATATATTGGCAGTACTCCTTATGTTTAGCGCTTCAGTAGATACCGTGCGATAGCTTCCCAATAGTTGTTGTAGACAGTATCTCTCTATTGCACGTAATTTTTTTCTCAAAATTTACTTTTACTACTCGTTCCGCCCATATCATGCATCCATATGTTATTATTGTTCGTAGAGCACCAACATATAATACTCGTGTTGTCGTGAAATATTATAGTGTAATTTGCCTACTCTCATCATACTATACGATATAGTATTTACACTTTTGCTTAAGATATAGGTGATCTTCAAACTGTAATTTCTGGTCTATATTCACGCCAAGTACCTTTGCTTAGTCACAACTTTTAGTTTTTGTCCATTTAAGCTGAACATTATATCTCGTCTTTTCCCCTTTGCGTGTCCAAACCATTGTACTCGAGTTTTTGTCGTTGGCAACGTTAATCTTCTCTCCTCACACTCTTCCACACATGTGTCCAATACTCTTTGAGCATTTTCAAGCTTTCGCCGTGAATTTCCCTCTACAACTATAACGTCCGCGTAGGCTACAAATTTTCCCCTCTACCTCCATATTCGATAGTTCTTTGTCAAATATTACATTCCAGAACAATGACCCAGAGGAGAAGCCCTGTGGACATCCCACCGACGAATCACGAAGTATTTTTTATCTCCATATTCTAGCAACATTGTTCTGTCTATGAACTATGATTTCACTATATTTATAAGGTATTTTGGCAAATTATTTTCTTCAAGTGTTGTTATAATATCATCCCATCGTGCGTGATCAAAGACTCCTGTAATATCTATGTATATACATGCATAGTAACACGCCTCTCGTTTTGTTATTAAATCTATTAATGCCAATAATGCATCCGCCGTACTCTTTACTGGTGTAAACCCGAATTGTTGCTCATTCATTCTCCCTTCTTTATATAAATGTTGCTGGATTCTTTGTGTTAAAATTCTATCAAATATTTTACTTACTGTTGGAAGTAGTGATATTGGTTGGTAAGATGCCGGGTTGTTGGTGCTCTGTCCTTTTCCTTCAGGAATAATTTTATTTTTGATATTTTCCAACATTGTGGAATATAATGGGTCAGGAAAATAATGTTTTCTGTACGACAGAAGCGTTGTATGTGACCTTTCCTGGCAGAAATGACACGTTACGTTGGTTTAACGATTACTTGACTGCCGGAATCGATCGGAATATCTACTGCTGCTGCCTGTTTTCAGATTTGTTTTCCGTTGAACGCTGAAGTAACGAAGCAAGTGGAATTTGCGACGTACGACGCCGAATATCACTGCATCGTCATTTCCTTGACGCATGCCATTTCCTCTGCTTGTAAAATGCTTTCAGGTCTTTGAACTAATACGAACCTAGCTATCTGCTCACATAGGCCAGCGAGAATCTACGCTAATATGCATTGTTGGAACATGGATGTCATCGCGGATGTTTCTTACGAAGTGTAAGCTGATTTTAGCTTACTCCAGATGCAGTAACCTCGTAGAATATTCAGCTACGGATTCTAACGGTCCTTGACTTACATTTAACAATATATTTTCTAAAGCTAGTCTCGAAATTTTTGGCGAAAATCTTTCTCTCGTGTATCTATCGAAGTTGACATACGACTCAATGACATAAGGGATGTTCTCTATGAAATCATTAGCGGTACCCGTTATTCTAAGTCTAGCTGCTGCCAATGTTTCTGCTTCAGGCCAAGCGTTAATTTGACTGGTCAGTTTTACTCTTTCTAAGGTTTCAATTGATGGATCAACCTCGTCGCTAAAATCTTGGATCAACACGATGTTAGATGTTAGTCCTTGTCTCATTTTATGCATCATGCGTAGAAACATTTTGTGGTATGTGTACCACTAATTGTATTTGCCGCCGTCGCAGCAACGATCGGGACAGTTCGGGCTGCCCCGGCCAACGTCGTGCCGGGCGCGCTCAAGCAGTGCGAGCGGAGGAGCCCCTCCTTCCCCACCAAAGGGCCTGCGCAGAGAACTCTCCGCGCATGGCCACCGCCACCGCCGCCATCCGGCCAGCAGGTCACCGCCACCACCGCCTCCAGGGTGTTGGAAATATAAGGGCGGCGGAAAGGCATCACAGATGAAGAGTGAAGCGGAGTGAGCAGAGAGAGTTACGAGTTACCACGATCCTTATCAACGACAACAACCACGCTGCTATCGACTTTGGATCTCTCTCACTGGACACCGGAATACTGGACTGCTAGAACTCTTGGATAACGACACGGCTACGCTTTTGGTATTTTCTGTAGTCCGCTTGGCCCGGACATAATTGTTCACTGTACCAGTTACTGCAATAAAACCAGTTGTTGAGTTTTAACTTGTTCTTGTTGATTCGTTCCCTGACGGGACACAACACATTTGCTTCCATGATACTTCCAATACATTGATGGTTGGTTGAAAAGGTAGTGCATTTGATGGCGAAAGCTCATCCCAAGAAATCAACGGATCCATGATTAAGCTTATTACTAAATTTTGGAGTGAACTGTATTCAAAAGTACCCAACTATAGGGAAAAAAATTCGCTCTAACAGAGGTCACAAAACGTTCATAGCACCGATAATTCTTACAGAAATACTTTTACATGCCAATACTGAGATTGTGACTGTCAATACGAAGAGAAAAGAAAATTTAAAAAGAGGGAAAGAAATTTTGTGTCTAGACGAATGAAGAAATCATTACACTCTCTTATTAATTTTGGACGATTCCTCCCTTAGTTCTCTTCTCAATACTCCAAGCTGTTCATGACTCATGTCGTATACAGTCCTACTATTTTCTTGTAACAATTTTTGAATATAGAGATCTTACCTGTTAGTTCTGTCTGTCCTTTCCATTTGAAAAATTATTTCTCGGCATTTTATTTACTAGGTAGCAGAAGAAATGAAAAGAAAGATAAAAAATAGAATCTAGTTAAAGATAAAAAATAGAATCTTCAGAAAAAAATCCTAGTTCTGAACGTCATTGTGTTCAGGATCAGCATCCCCGGAGAAAAAAGTTTTTGGATCCCACAGATATAAATTGTCGGGAAGACGAAGACACCAGCATCCCCAGAAATTTTTTTTCCGAAATCCCACTCTGACATAAGTTGTCGTGGTGGCGAAAACACCAGCACCCCCAGAAAAAACTTCGAATATCCTACTTCTGCCACCAGTTGTCGGAAGGGCGACGGCGGTTTCCCACGTTAGAGGGGGGAGAACCTGTGTCGTCCGACTTTAAGGGGAGCTGGCTAGGAAGGGGGTGGAAGATGCCCTAATCTTACAGAACTAGAGAAAAAGGAGTAAATACAGTCTCATTCTCAGTATTTACAGGCATAGCTTTATTTACCCAACTCACCCAGAGTGTAAGGAGAGGCGGCGTGGAGCGTCCTGCGATGAGACAGCATTACTCCCGGAGCGCATGGCGAGTCTTGTGCAATTGTGACTTCGGTGACAGGCCGAAAAGGGAACGAGGGTAGAAGAATTCGGCAGAGACCGTAAAGTCTAGTCTGACCGAGAAGGGAATTCAGCAGAGTCCGTTGAGTCAATTCTAAACCGACAGGGCGGAATGGAGCCAAGGACCAAGAGTCAAGAGAACGAGCACTGGTGTCTCGCGTAATTATATTGTGCACCCGCGCACTGTCAGTAGTTCTGTCTCGCCCAGGTAAGTGCTTCTGATGCGCTGGACATTTGAGCCCGCTTCACGACACGGAAAAGGCAGGTTCTGTCAAAGCGGGTAAGGGACTTACTTTTCGGGGTAAGAGACAATCGCGAGCGCGTCATTTGTTTCTATGGGTTGCTGAAATGCACGAGCTGACAGCTGAGAACTGTTGTTAGACGTAAGAAATTTGTCATGTATCTCTTTATGCCAGTAAGGATGGTGTCGTCAATAAGTCAAGGTCCCACGTTGAAACAACATTGGCCCCTCCGGTGGCTAAGGGGTTAGCGTGCTCGTTCACCACAAAGTCACTCAGGGTTCAGTAACAAAAAATGTTAGCTTTTCTCTTCAAAGTCCCTGTTAATATATTGCTGTGACACTTGAAAAGCGAACCCCCCTCCTATCCACTTCTCCTCCTCCTCCTACTACTACAACATCAAAGTCAATAAAGTTCGTTCACGTACGAAATAGCTAGAAATGAGGAAATTGAGAAACTCAACGAAACGCATATGCAAAAGAAATATTTTATCAACATTTGATATTGTATAAAAGAGGTTTCTAAGGGAAGATCAATCTTTTTATACCAATGAATTCACATTTTTACTTAGCCAACGTTTCGAACAAATATGTCTTCTTTAGGGTTACAAAAGAATAAGATTTATGGTCAATTCCTCCACTACAATATTTTACTCTGTCTACAATAATTTTACAAACCTTGTAATGAACTTCTTATTGTAGATAGAGTGAAATATTTTAGTGGATAAATTGACCATAAATCTTGTTCTTTTGCAGCCCTTAAGAAGACAATATATTTGTTCGAAATGTTGGTTATGTAAAAATGTGAATTCATTGGTATGAAAAGATTGACTTTCCCTCAAAAACCTCCTTTATACAGTGTATTTCAAGGGTCAAGAACGAAAATGAACATTTAATATGTTGAACACATTGTAACAGCATTTGTGTTAGTTTGAAGCAAAACAGATAGTTGTGATAAACGATGCAAATGTATTCCCTTGCACAATGAAAGTCAAAAATATTCATTCAGTTCGATTACCAAGAGATGATAACGGTGTACAACCGCAGCGAGACGTTTAAACATGAACGACACTAAACAGATCAATGTGCCTATAAGAATTTTATCCCATTCCTGTCGCAGATTATCCTGCTATTCTTGTATATTGTGGGGACAGCGCTGGGTCATCTTCCTCTTAAGAATTCTCCAAATTTTCTCTATAGAAGAGACATCCAGACTTGCTGCTGGATACTCTAAAGCAAGGACACGTTTCTTATGTAGCCATGTTTGTGTTATCTGTGCCGTATGTAGCCGTGCGTTATCTTGTTGGAAAATATATCGTTTTTTGGCAAACAATGTCTGCACTGATGGGCGTAGATTCACGTCAAGAACGCGTATATAGTCTGGAAACTTTATCGTATCCGTACAAAAATGCAAATTGCCAACCTCATTCCCTGCCATGCAACTCCACACCATCACAGAGCTTGGTTTAAGAACCACGCGCTTGTAACAGGATGGATCGTTTGCTTCATCCTTCTTCCTAATAACCTTTCGATCAATATTTCCATATGCTTCGGAAATAGTCTTTTCAAAACTCTGTCTTGCCCATGCGACTGCCAAGAACCTATTTTTACGAATATGTCGACGAAAAAGACGTACTTCCCGATCCGTGAACGTTAGCTTCCGACCGGGAGCCTTTCACGGACAGCTATTGCCAGTTAGTGTGAAAATGTTTTATAATTCTACACACTGTAGATTGTGTGAAGCGGAACGTTCGGCCAATTTGGAGCTGCGAAATACCATTTTGGTGCTGTTGTATGATTTGATTGAGTACCGCAAGATCTGTAGCTCGTCCCCTTGCCATGCTTCCACTAAGCACTGATAACGATCGCGAATTGCTCGCCCTTATATGCTGTTTGCTTCCTCTGACGTCACTGATTCAGAATTGTGCGCGAAACGGTTGGAATATTCTCGTTCTTTCTACTGAACAAACTTTATTGCGAAGCGTTGGGATTCAGAAATCCCCTTTTACACCAACTTTGTTCTTTCTTTGTTTTTTTCAGTTGTGACACTTGTACATAGTCTATAAGTACATACTATAACTATACATTTTAAAACGTATCGATGGCCCCGCATTTTTTAAATTCCAGAAACCTTGGTGAACGAACTTCATTGACGTTGACGTATCACCAACTCTTACTATTACTAACTACTCCCACTAACTCTTCCAAGTGGGCAAAGTTGTTGATAAACCCACCAACTAACAATAATCCTACCTCCTAACGTCTCATGTAGATGAGCTGCAATAAGCCATTTGCAACATAAATTTCATTGAATCAATGAACAATTTGGATNGGGGGGGGGGGGGGGACGCGTCGGCGGTTGCTGGGCTCACGGACGTCGACCTGGGCGATGTGGTTCCGTTGCTGGCTGCGTTAGCTGCGGGCAGCGTCGTCGCCGCGCTCTTCCTGGGCGCAGTACGGCTGCTGTACCGGCGCAAGGCGACCATGACGGCGGGGTCCGCCTCTCCGCCCCCGACACATTCCACCCCCGCGCTCTCGCACATACTGTATTCGGCCAAGAAGCGATGCCTCTGTGATGAGGTCTTGTCCACTGTCAGTTCCACTTGGCGACCGCAACGCCCAAATCGCCGTTCCACTAAGCGACCGTGGGCTTCGTGGTTGTGGTAACGGATGACATCATTGCTCGCGATCACTTCAAGCCAACGACACCGATGGCTCCTTGGTGGGTCGGCGCGGTCATGGGAGAGTTTTTCCCGCCAAAATTGTTTTAATTTGAAATAACTTCCCCAGTTCTATCTTTTGACAATCACGAGACGGATACGTATGTTGAAGTCGAAGTATCCGGAGAAATTTAGTTTTATTTTTCAAACATAACCTGTTCTTTTAGTTATATTTGCATTTAAAGCGTAAAATGAAAAACATTAACACAGCAGTTTTATCAATAAATNAAGTTCTCTTTTTCAGCTTATATCTTATCTCACACTCTGGCAACGCTCACAGAGCGTTCCACTTGAACTAGCAATCGCAGAGACCACAACGATCGCAATACCAAGTGGAATGCACGCGAAAGCGATCGCGGGCTTTGCGGTCGCCAAGTGGAACGCGCCCTATATATGCCCTCCTCTCCCGTACCACTTCGTTCCATTGTCACCTTTTCTTTCGAGCCAACTTGTTTTCTCAGCGTCTTGTCAATTTCTATTTTAGGACCTTTCTGCATAATCTCTCTTGTGGTACTTCAATATTTTTCGTAATTGCTGGTACTTCCAAAAAATATGACAGATTATTCATATCAATCAGTTTTCATAAATATCGGATTGAGATAAAATATGAAGTGAACGTTTGTCCATTCGAGAATGTTAATCAATTATATATTGCGAGATTTAAAAAGTGGTGAGTTGGTTATAATTTTAAGGGATGGAGACGCCAAAGATTAGGTGTTATTGGTAGAGGGTAAATCAGTCTGAATGCTTGTGTGGCTTCCAAAGGTTTTCAAATGCTAGTCAAGGCTGGTCCAAAGTATTTACATTGGGGTATCCAGCCAAGAAGCTCATTGCCCATGCAGTTTAGTAGTTCTCTTTTTCTTGTCTGAGCTGTACCTCTGAAAAATTTACAGCTTCTCAGTTACAAAGTCATTTTCCCCATCAGAAGAGTGGCCCGAGTTATCTTCACAATATTTTTATTCAGGAGTCAATTCATTTTAAACTAGGAGAACACTTGAGCTTTACCCAAGTTGTAATTTACTAATTTGTTTACTTTTCATACCTGTAGAGAATACTGAAACATTCTTTGAAACTACTTCAAAGACTCATCAATTCGCATCATGCACGTTTGCTCATTTTATTCACCTTATAATTTTTTATGAAGTAGGCATTTCTTTATTTTCAAAATACTGAATTTCTTAAATATTTTACAGATTTTGAATGTGTAAAATCTGTAGTTTC
This sequence comes from Laupala kohalensis, assembly GCA_002313205.1. Taxonomy (NCBI): domain Eukaryota; kingdom Metazoa; phylum Arthropoda; class Insecta; order Orthoptera; family Trigonidiidae; genus Laupala; species Laupala kohalensis. The sequence continues at coordinate 153,751 of NNCF01128823.1, read as the reverse complement.
TCTTACCAATAATGTTAAGTTAAAATATTTTTTCTCATTAGCTGTAAGCTCACCTTACCATCACTTGGAAGTCTTTTCATCATACAGGAAATTTGGATTTATGAGTAATTATTAAATTGGACAACCTTTTCAGCATATTAGACTTATTTCATTACCCAGCCAGTTTCTTAGAGAGCTATAGAAACTCCAGGTATTTCCTAGTTTTGTTTTTAAATACATTCTATTTATATATAGGGGGGAGAATAAACCACAGGAACACAACTTTTAAGGGTTAATTGTTAGGAATACTTGAATAAACAAACAAGGAATATAAGAAATAAGGCATTTAGTTTTATTACACAAGTATTTGCAGAACAATTCTACAATACAAAGTGATATTTATGTGACTCAAAGCAAAAAAGGCAGTTATATGTTCAAATAATGGGAATGCAAAATTCCCATTCCATTCTTACATCACGTACACAGAACTTAACTATGCTTAAAACAAAACAAAAATATACGGCAAGAAATCCTATATCTTACAATAATTGAATATTCTCGAATTTTAAAAATTAAATACACACAAAATTATCACAACTAATTCTATTCAAGTTACATTGAATAGAAGCAGACAAGAAAAAATTCAGGCCCTGAAATTTGAAGATAATTGAATAATAATCCATTGGTAACACTTTTCTTGTGTATTCAACACTGTTTATCATTCTTCAAACAACTTACTTAAAATATAAAAAGAGCCTAAGTTAATCACAAAAATTGAAAATCCACTTTTCTCCCACCCATTTACTTACTTTCCTCAAATATCTTTAGGGGAAAATAANCCCCCCCCCCCATCCTACAGAATTAAAGTTAAATATAAATGTAAACAATATTAGTCTATTTATGTACTTAAAATAGTATCCTAAATGAAAATAAAATTTAAAAGTTGGTGTACAACATTACAGCAGCCAGTTTGCGTCTTTGTGTGACACACATAAAAGAGAGCACATTGCTACCTTTCACTACATAGTACATTTTGAGTGTGAGAACTATTACATCTCATAGATTTGAAATGTAAGAGCAATGGAAAAATTGTAACCAATCAGTGTGTTCTACAGAAAATGAGGAAGTCTGGGAAGGCAATAATAAATACAGAAGTAGTATTATATAAACATATTTTTATTATTTATGATCCAAAATGTGACAAAAGGAACTTAAAATGTGATAATAGGGAATATGATTACCATTTAATGTGACAATTATTATCTGAAGCTGAAAAATAAGAATTTTTAAATGCATTAACATAAAAAGTGTGTTGAATAGATACAAGAAAAAAAAGGTATTTAACAAATTTCACTATCCAATCATTGAAAAAAAAAACTCTTAAAACCTGATAATAAGTCTAATAGTAATTAAATTAATCTCTAAGGGATTCTGATTGATCCAATTTATACCAGCAATTTTGTAATATTCAACAAAATTGTTTAGAGCAAGTCCCGAGACTTCATAATAGGGATCAAATTTTCCAGAACCCAGCAAGAAAAAATAATTAGTTCAACAGTTACTTACACACTTACCTGATTTCAACAATTTTCTTAATTTAAGTCAATGAATATCAATTTCATCATGTGGACGTAATATCTCATCTTTAGTGAAGCGGAGCTAAAAAAAACAAAATTCTGAATCAACATACACATGAGTATTACAGTTACGAACAAGTGCAAAGTATATGAGAAGAGTGTGAACCTGCACACACTTATTTTGCAGGTCCATTTTCACCATACTAATGTTCAAAATTGTTAATAAATAATAGAAAGAAGGAAAGAAAATATTTAAGGAAATTTACTACAGGTTAATTTGATACAATACACCTCCATTGAAATGAGCTCTTGAACTATTAAAACCACTTGTCCAGATGGAAAAAACTTTTCACCACTTGGCATTTTCTTCATTAACATGTATAATAAAAGATTATAATGGTCAATGAGATACCTCAAATACTTCACATGAATTCTAACAAAATTGCAAATACTTTTTTTTCCTCTAAAAAGAGAAAAAATTTCAAATCATTACACTGTGCCCTGGTTTTTGCAAAGTGTTTCTCAAATTTTAATACTGATTTCACATGTTCATTCAAAATCTTAAAAAAAGGTACCGATCCCCACATTCTCCTATTTTCTGTTTGTTCTCTTCATTAGACATAACAGAAGAAATACTAAAATGAAAATCTACTTAATAATCTACTGTAATTTAAAAATGTTACAGTTGCACACCCATTCTGTAACAAAAGAAAAAACAAACCTAGTTTAGGGTTAAAATCTAAATGAAGTTATACCTGAAATTTTCTTTATTAACCTTAATATTTTGTTTCAATCTTTTTGAGATGTGTACAGCCATAAAAAAGAAAACAATAAAAGAAAAAACAAAATTGAATAATAACTAGGGTCAAATAAGACAGAATAATCAATAAATACATTGAAGATTAGTCTAGATCCAACAAGAGTTTTTTCGAAAGCTTTTCCCCATTCAAGAAATATTCCAACCTGTTTCAAATCTTTGCATGAATAAACACACTTTCGAACAAGGTGTTAAATTAACACAGAAAAATTTCCATTAAAGTAAAGGGGGTGCGAGAAAATACACACTGCTTCATGGTTCATAAAATAAACTGTACATGTTATACAAATGTAAAAACACACTGAATAAATTGATTTTGATACTTTTCTTCTTCTCTTATTTACCTTCTGATTTTCATAGTACTTTTTTCCTCAGGACCTCTCATCCCCAATATTACTTGAAACTTGGTGATGATCACTTCAGAATAGGGCAGTATGGATATGAGAGGCTTATTGTAGGTCAAATAGAATAGCTCTCTGTCAAAATGATTTGCATTATTCTGTTTGGGGCACAGTTTGGGTCACAAAACTTACATAATTTCATGTGTCCCACTCTGCTACATAACAAAATACAAGATTTGTTTTAGTGACAGGAGTCTATGAATAGTACCAAAAATAAAGTATGTCTATTTTACCATCCACAAAAATGTGGAATGTAATTAATCACATTACAAACAATTAGAAATAACCCATGATACAGATCTATGAACTCCACCGGATTTCTTATATTTTGTTCCATTTTCTAATAATAAAATTTACATATGGCATAAAAGAAATGTTTTACATAGAAGTTATCAAGAAACCCAGCAATTTTTCCTAAGGGCTCTAATGACCTTGATGTCGACAGGCCGTAAAACCCCACAAAAAAAAAAAAAAATCCTCGGTCATCAATTTAGTTCTCTCAACTTATATTTTTGAGAAGTTTGATTTCCATGAAAGGGACCAAGATGCCAACACACATGCTAGGAAAATTATGTTGCTGGGATAATACTGCAAAGGACCTCCTCCAAATAAGGGAGAGTTTGTAATAGGTTCAAGCAACCAACATATCAGATTCTCAGGGCTGTCAGAGGCCTTAAGAAATCCCTCACACATTGAAATAGAGAGAGAAACTTATAAAACAATGATAATACACTTAATGTGTTCAATATAAAAGCCAAGTAGATGCAGCAAAATTGGGGTAAACCGATCCAACATCCTGATACTCTTAGAAGCTCCATAAATACTAAGAGTATTTAACCACAGAAAGCAAGCAACAAACAATTTAATTCAGACTTTCCATGTACTTCAAAACAAATACCTTCCCCACTCTGCACAAGAGTACCATTATATCTGCTAAAACTTTTCCCACACAGAAAGTGGAGATAAAATAATTAATGTAAATTTTCCCAGTACAAAGAAACCAACCACAATTTCAGCCCACCCCAAACAGAATAGGAAGGTTCTTTTCTTTTTATTCATGAATTAACTTGAACACAGTCCATTTCTTTCATAATACACTTCTCACACCCAAAACATAAATCGCCTCCCACTTTATGGCCGTCTTATGGCCTTTCTTTCAACCCTGCTGCCCACCCATGTAATATACAACCAACACCACTTCCACTAAACCCACCCCATCTCAAGGGACAAATATTTGAAATCCTTCAGAACTCTAACTGTTTTAAGTTGTGTTCTTCCATCCCTCACCATAGTTATGCCGAAATCGTTGGTCTGTGCTTTCCCTTCCATCTTTTACCTTCTTTATAAAGTCCCATTTTTAATCACCCCCAGTCTTTCATTAACACTATCTTATAACCTTTTCTCTTAAGGTAATGTATTTTTTAATTTTGATTCTGTACTATTTTATTTATTTTTAGCACTGATGATGCTTGCTGAGCACGAGAAAAAGCTTTCTGCTTATTAAAATATTTTGACAGTAGACAATACCATTTTATTATTTCATTATAATTTAAAATCTGTTCACACCTCACCTATAATCATTCTATTCCATTATGGTAAGTAAAGAACACTTGTTTCATCAGAAATTATATTCAATGATTTTTTCACACATGATTTGAGCATTTGACTTAATTCCAAGCAATTTAATTTTATAATAGTTTCCAAACATAATTCTCCATAATTCAGACAAATTCTTGAGTATACAAAAATATACTGGACAAAAAATTGTTGTTGAACAAATTTTGATTCCCTTATTTTCAAAAATAAAATATAGTTTCCTCACAAAAATCTAGTCAGTTATCAAAAAATCTTCCACACAATTATTGCCCCCCAGCTATTTAAAAACATTATACATACTCAAAATTAGTTTCCAACTCGAACACAAAAAACAGGAGAGAATTTTCAAATTAAGTATAAAGAACATAAAATTAAGTATAAAGAACACAAAATCAAGTAAATTGTTTAATAGATGATACATTAAGTAAAAAAAATAAGTATACAGTACTTAAGAGTTATGCACGTTAGTATTTAAATTTTGTTCTGCACAAATTCTTTGTCAAAAAGGATGTTTACTTCACCCATCAAAATATACAAACTACTGGAAGAGTAACTAGCTCGGCAGCTCAGTCTGCCATCACCTCGCTTCCTCCACTCCTTCATAGGGCTTGACCTGCCACACTGAGCTGAAACCCTGTTGTATCCAAGCATCAGCTTCAGTTATCATGAAGGGTCATAAATAGTTATTTAAAGTTAATTAGTCTTATAATTGATAAAGGGATATCAATCTCGAATGGGAATAATAAATTAAATGAAAGAAATTAAATAAATCACTACATTTCACCATTCACAAACCACTACTCATTTTTAAACAAAATGTTTGTTTAGTTTTTGGCATAAACCAAGTTCATGTTTATTAAGCAGCATAATTTTCTCTTTTCCATGACAAAAACATATGGCCTTAAAAATATACTGCTAAGTAATTTAATTTAATTTCTAAGTTAATTTCATGACTTTCATTACAAAAGTGACATGACACATGATCTTTTAGTTCGCTGCCACGAAATTCTCTACTAGTTAATAAAATACAGTCATGTGTGTTAAAGAGGTTGATTTATATGAGATTTGAAGAACTTATAATAAAAGTTTCCTAATTTAAAAACATCAAGAGAAACATTTACCAGTTTTCCTCTAGAAATAAAAGATGTGAATTCAGAATAAATCTACAGATACTGAATTTTGCTGCAAAGCTTCTCTATATTCCTCAAATTTCATTATTTAATTTATTTTCTTCACAATAAATCCACTAATATAATACAAAACATTATCTTTGAAGTATGAAAGATCCATTTTACTACACAATTTCCACATTTTATTTAACAATTCATCATATTTATTCTCACCATCCTGTTTACCGACAGGTATTTGAAAGCTCTTAACTGACTCTTGATAATGTTCATCAAACGCTAAACAATTGCTTTCTTTGGAAGGTACTCCATTCCTAAACATTAGTTTCCTAAGAGCATGCCTGAACTGATCAACATTCGGGTTATTATTATAACCATCTCTGAATCTTATGCATGAAAAAAATAATACTCTAGATAATCCTGGGAAAGTTTGTACATTAATATCTACTTAAAATATAAATCATGAAGTAGTCTCTTACTTAATGTCTTAAGAGAATTAATGTTTGTCAAAAACCCTAATACAAAGGTTTTTCTAGAATGACTTAAAATATGTATTCCATCTATCTGTTGTTCATTTAAATAATTAAAAGTTCATTCAACACTTCTTCAGTATATCGCAAATTACTTTTTTTAACAAGCTCTTTAAAAATTTCCAAAAGGGGTTCCTGGAATTCATACAATCATACATTCTATCTATAGTCCTAATAAAATGTCCCGTCTCTCCACAGCCTTGAAAACCAGGATAGTTCTTTTCTTAATTCTTTTCTTAATAACCAGGAAAATTCTTAAGAGTCAGCTATACTAGAACTCAAAGTTTGAACTGCTAACTTTACATTCATTTTTTTAAATTTTTGTAAAAGATGTGGGAGGGAGAAAGCTTGTTAACTAATCTTAGACCACCTTCAGTTTGCAATGACAGCAAGTTCTGTAAATACTTGATTTCTATTACTTGCCCATTTCCTGAGAGAAATACTTTTTTTTTCGGGTAAAGTATTTCTAGCTAATTTTACTACATGGCAATTATCAAGCATAACACAAATACTATGGTCTAGACCTGTTGATATTAAAATAAGATATCTCGGGGAGTTAACATCCTAGTTTATAGAGAGCAGAAATATTTGTCGTGGTTCCATTCACAAGCTACATTGTGTGCCGTCGCATGAACTTTACATAGCTTTAAAATTGCCATTTTTATTAACAGATAAAATATTAGCACTTAATGGCTTTAAAACAAAGGAAGTTAACTTTCATATGAAAAGACAATCCTGACTCTTTTGTAGCATAATTCTTACAGTTGTAAGTCAAACAGTAAGTATTCCACAAATATATAACAGTTAATGTAGTGAAAATAACACATACTATGCCACAATCTAAAGAAATCACATGTATAATACGAGTACAAAATATAATGCATGAAGGTCGTAACGATAGCTTCCTAGCAACAATAGTCACAGTGCCACAGAGGAAACAACGTGTTAGTTCTCCCGTACTGCCCTATGTTGGAGTGGGGGTAACGCCCTATGCCGAAGACCGAAAATCTGCCTATCACCAGCACTGGCTTACTCATCCAGTAGTAACTAGAGATCTAGGACTTCACCCCTTCCACATTTTCCTCAATTTTTTAATAAATAATGAACCCCCTACCATTTAAGAAATGACAAAACACACTTTACAATATAACACATCAACTTTACATAAAACAAAATTACCTTGAGATTTTTGGAGAAAAATCCCAACAACACCTGAATCTAGGAATATTATTTTTATGTTGGTAACTAAAGAATTTTGAATTGACATTTTCTAGAAAACAGTCTGGTACCATTGGAATAAAATAATATGAAGTTATTAAACAAAGTAAATCAATTATTCTAATAACAGTGGGAAATTATACTAACACCATGACACTCCATGGAAAAAACTTATAATAAAACCCACAATTTACATATCTTTAACACTTCTTCTATGTTTTGCACTTGAAGGTAAAATTTCTTTCTTAAAGGCGGAAGTTATACTTCTGTGCATACTTCACATTCATTGTACCCACTACAAAGGAGAAATACATGCAATCAAAGTAAGAGTTCAGTGTCAACAAAAACAGTAACAGAATATTATGGTAAAAAATCTTCCTTCCAATCATCAAGAGTAATTTCACAAATCCCCTTTAACAAAACTCAAATCAAAGAAAAATTTTGTAGTAGATGGAAAATCAAATTTGGAGTGTTAAAAAAGATCACAAAAATCTACCATTTTGAGAGCATATGCCAAGTCAATAGAAGTTATCTTACAACAGAACATGTTGGACATGAAAGAATACTCAAATATATATGAAATCCTATAACTCAAAGCTCATCTCAAAAAAGTTAGCTTCTCAAGTGTTCTCACATACTTAGAACTAATACAACAGTAAATCTCTTAATATATACAGAGCACTTGCCGTGAAGACAAATGAAAAATGGAAAGTACTTTGTTTCAACAATTTCCTTCCCCATTCAAAAGCTCCATTTCAAGTACAATACCATGAACTACACACAATAAACCATAGTAATGGTAGATAAGAGATATATAAGAGAATTGGAGGAACCTTGTTAAATTGTTAACTCACATAGTATTTCTGAGAAAATTTTCAGAAGTATTATTATTAAAATTGTATCATAATTAAAATTAAAATGGTCAGGAGCACATAGCAAAAAATTCTAACCAATTTATAATATACAAGGTAACCATCTAGAGGACTTGGTCTAATGAGTTTCACCAAATACTAGAGATAATTTCCATGTAGAATACAGAACTCATAAGAGATTGACTTATAATTAAAATGACGGGCAATCAATTTCCCAAAAATAAAAAGCTAATTGACAATTTTGCTTTTGTTATTATACATATGAAGAGAGAGGATAGAAGATAGATCAATAAGAGGAATGACAAAAAAACTAGCTTTAGCTTTCCCCTCCAAGAGGAGGCACAATAAAACACTCATTCCTATAAAAATCTCTGGTCAATAAAGAGTATTGTTCAAATCATCCTACGAATGAGAGGTAATCATGACAATCTTCACATACAAACAGTGGGTATTAAAGAACAATTAATACTGAATAATAAACATTTCACATTTATGGAATACTCTACATAAACTTTTGAAGACAACAACCAAGTGCAACAAGAAAACTTACAAAACATGCACAAAGTGAAAAGAAGCTACCTTTTGTAGAAAATACTAAAGACAGATCTGTATTGCAGTTAATTTTTGTTGCTGCATTCAGAAATACCTTTCAACAGCTACACCTGAAGGAAGCACCACAGCCAACTGGTGTATTATGTGGAGCTCCAAGACACTTTCTGGAACAAGAATTGCCAGAGTAACAGACTCGCATTCAGGAAGAGAATACAAGATGCCTGACCTATATCTTCCAACCATAAGAAAGTAAGTACAAATTATCACATGCTCTGTAGAAGAAACACTGTGCTCCAAACTCTAAACAGAGCATGTAATAACTGCATGAAGACCTGTAGGTGCAGATTTAACTACGAGTATGAACTACTATTTTATCCAAATAAAAATCTATCTTGATGCTCAACAATGAAGCATATGCAATGGAACGTCGATATATTTTAACTAATGAGGAAATTCAAATTAAGTATTTATCATCACTGAGTAAATTTCTTCCCTTAATTTTACTAAATAAATAAGTGAAATTTCTCCATCAATATCAGAATATGCTCATTTATTAAGTAACTTAGATGAAACACATCTGAGAAATCTAATGAATTGTAAGACATTAAAATATTTGAAATATATACATTAAAATACACAAAATGCCAATACTGAGAAAGATCCTAATAAATTGTATTTGCTTACAGCTCCTTCAACATGTCTGGGCTGCTATGATGTCTTGTCCATAGTCAGGGAACAGGAGAGCTGGCCGGCCGCCCAAGACACTATGAAGAAGCTGTATGAGGAAACACAAGACATCATTACATGAACTACTCAAATTTTCAGCTTAATGAGTAATTTTCCAAAGAGGTAACACTATGAGCATCCTCCGCTTTATCATTGTGACTAAAACTGAGAGGTTTCTTCACCACTTACCAATCAAATACAAGAGCAAAATTTTTAAGAAAATAAAAACAAACTTGAGTTCTCTTTCACAAAGCAAAATAATTGTCAAAATAAGTCCAAATATACCAAATTTTTTGAATTGAAATAAACAAATTTAACATGCAAGTAATATTCTAAACAGCATGGAGAAGGGGAGTAAGGGATAAGACAAACTGTCTCCAAGATCTAGAATAGGAACTGAATTGTAGAAATAAAAAAAAATTCACTGAATGTAATACTTCAAGGCAATTCTCAATGAAGAACTCATTTATGAAAATTATAAGGTATAATTCAAATTTTTTTGTACACAAATATCATGAATTATCATTCATTTTTTGAACAGTCATAAACAAACTGGGATGGTTCCAGAATTTCACATGCATGTTATCCAGAGCTTAAATTAAATAAATGAAAACAGATAATCTACAACAGAGCAATAAAACTGAACATGACAGAATTCCTCAGACACACTAGAGGATCTAATAGCCTACTGATATTTTATACAAATATTCCTCACAATATACATAAAATAATATTTATACATTTTTTATTTTGATTTGAAGGCAAATTTAATTTCAAAATTAAAAAGAAACTAGAACTTTCTTCAGAAAATTTCAATATAATCTGCAAGTCAGTATGTTCTTTTCTTGTAAAACATAACACAAAACCTAGTTTCTGTGCATGTAACAACTGAATCAGTCCAACGTTAATCCGTGTACCAGGGAGCAAATAGATCCTCATAATTTAACACCACTTCAATTCAATTATTTTAAATAGCTTCTCTTTTCAGTTTTACTTTGAAAGTACAGAATAAAAATTAGTTAAATATACACACATTTCTTGCCATGCATAACATTTGACTCATCTTTGGAACCATCACATTCACCTGCACATCATTTAGATTCTTTCAAACACTTTTTATTTTGTAAAAGAAATTTTTAAGAAATAGTAGTCCAAACGCTGACAGTAGCAGAACATAAAGAACATACTTCTCATCGAATGAACATACTCTATTACATGTATTTTTACAAATAATATTGTCCAAATGAACTAAAAATATTCATGTACATGCATATTCAATGATAAACTATTTATGGTTTCTTTCCCACAAATTGTATTTTTAACATAAATGCAAATTTGTTACACAATGTTGGACGATGTGTCATTATTATTATGATAATAAAGTGTTCAAAGACACACGCCATATTGCAGCCCAGCTGCATACACAAGTTTTTAAAATAACACCACCATTGGTGGCACTCATTTTCATAAAATCTTTTTCCCTCGAGGCAGTTACCTAAAAGTACCTCCACCCAACTCTTGTACTGTGCGGTTGCTCCCAAAGCATGACAAACTTTGAAGTTGCAATCCTTAACTAGATTAATTAAAAATTTCTTCATAGCATGTGCTTCCAAGACTTCTTCAGATCTCACATGCACTGAGAGAACTGATCATATATACAAGATTTGCAAGTTTTAGGATGGATGTCTGCAACTCGAACATTATCTATAAAAGGAAACACACAAAATTTGCGAATGAAGATATGCATTAAATTTTAACTCAATTTCACTACAAAGTAAAACTTTGTTTACTTTTATGAACTTCAATTAATGAAGTATGTGTAAATTCTACATGCAACAAAGCAATATTTATAAGTAGGAAAATAGGTGAAACAAAGTGCAAGGATTACAGATGTGAAGAAGAAGAAAAGAACAAAATGAACAACCCCAGCTAAAAAAAGATAACACAAGTTATTACACAAAAAAACAGTCATAAGAAACCCAATACAATGAAGTGTGAAGTTAACTTTAAGTACCAAAAAAAAAAAAGAAATAAATATTGAATTACCTCTCATTTTCATCATAATTATTATTGACTGAAAGTTTTACTTTCATATTTTTTCTTGAATAAATGGATGTGTAAGAGCTTGATTAATAGCTGCTCGTTTTGAGGAATCCAACATCAGAATTTTCTCAAGTAAATCTTTCAACTGATTAACTTTTCTCATTTGATCTTCAGGCAAGTTCTGATTGCCTATCAACTCAGCCAATAAGTCACGAGAGGGATTTAAAGTTGACATAACAACCACCTTCTCCTAAAACCATGGTAATAAATAGAATAAATCACAATATTGTAAAATTCCCATTATCTAATAATGTTTATAATTTAGTAAGCAATAGTAGTCCAGAAAAACATACCCTTTCAGTAACTTTATCTACTTCATGGTATAAGAAGTTGCAATTAGAATCAAAGTGTTGTTCCTTGAATGAACCCTTGCGAATTAACTTATTTGGCATTTTGCCCTTCAAATCCATGAAAAACTTCAACATCTACAACAAGTCAAAAAATAAGTATACAAACAGAAAATGTATGAAATTTGAAAGGTTTTGTTTCTCAAAACTTGCCTGATTGTTGGTTTTCCCAGAAAACATAATTTTCCCAGTATACAACTCATAAATAGTACATCCAGCTGACCACATGTCAATACCAAAGTCATAAGGGATCCCTAGAACTGAGGAAAAGTTTAGTATTATGAAGGTTTTGAGACTTAAAAGTAAACTTAACACAACTTAAATTCTACATACTTATCTCAGGAGCCCGATAGAATCGACTGACTAGGTAAGGAGTAATTTCATTTTCTGCAACATGAGATGCTGAACCAAAATCACACAGCTTTAATACCAACTTACTTTCACTAACCTACAAAAAAAAAAGTGTTCATTTAATCCNAGTAATTTCATTTTCTGCAACATGAGATGCTGAACCAAAATCACACAGCTTTAATACCAACTTACTTTCACTAACCTACAAAAAAAAAGTGTTCATTTAATCTCTCACATTTAAAACAGCTGTATAGAGGGTGTTAAAATATCAATTGCTCTTACAGAAGAAATCATATAAATGTCACTTATGAAGAAAAAGTTAACTGTAAGGTCAGAAAGTCTTGAATTCAAGAACTGAAAAAATAATGTTTCATGAAAAATACAAGCCTAGGGACAGGATTGCTGTACAATTCCAAGGCCAAACAATTTTAAGGACACTCTTTGAGAAGTGTTTTCCTTTCACCACACTTTCATCAAAGCACAGGACAAATGAAGACAGAAATTGTAATTTTTACTAATGCATCCTCCTGGCTATAATGAACACTTCTCCAGATATAGAGAGGGTGTTTTTCAAACTCACAAGATGGCACAGTAAATTTTCATCCTAGTTCATTGAATGGCATTGCAGTACAAGTGTCACATAAACGTCTATTTTCATTCCAATTTTAACCTGATGTCTTGGGTAATTCAGCATCAATATCATAAATTCATAGGCAGCACCAGAGAGTACTACGAGAAAGTAAATATTATCAATTTATAAACTAAACAGTATTGTTATACTTACAAGGATATTATCAGGTTTGATATCAGCATGAAGGATATTAGCTTTCTTCAACAGTTTCAAAGCTAAAAATAACTGTTGGCTGTATGACCGAACAGCCTTCACATGTAAACCCACATCTTTCCCGTATTTTTTAAGCACCTAGGAAATTAAAATTCATTAGATTAGGACAGTAGCAGGAGTTATACTTATAATAATTATTGTATGCTTTGTATGAATATTGTACATATAACATTTTTATGATCAGTGAAACAAAGCAATACATTACCTCTCGAAGATTCATACTTAATGGTTCAAATACCATACACAAGTGATTCTTATGAAAAAAATGACGAAAAAGTCGCAGGCAATGAAACCTATCATCTGGGTCTGCATCATTTAATCGCCTCAGAACTTCTAATTCTTTAAGGCCTGTTTTGTGCCTGAAAAAGACAGAAGAAAAATAAACATTAATTGTTATCAAAATATGATTGCATTAACAATAATATCAATATGTGCTATGCCATGAAATAACCTGCTTAAGATGTTTTTTCAAAGGTTGACATAAATAAAAGAAGAAAAATAAATCTATCATGAAAAAACATCATAAGCAGGAAATGGCAAAAATAACCTTTTTCCCAGCTTGCACTAAGCCTGATGCCGAGAAATTATGGAAGCAGGTAGAGGTATCCTTTCACGGCTTCCTCTAATAAGGAGATTGCACTAGAAAAAGGTATTTCAGAACCTCTGGAACACCCAGAAGTGACATGGCAATTAAATAGAAAACATAATTGTCAACGAAATTAACTCTTTTGGAGCTGTATCAAGTTATTTTAGAGAACAGTTTCCATAAATGTTTTTTTCATTTTCTCAAAGAAATTTTCACTAAATTGCAATACATGACTTGGTACAGTTTCAAAGGAGCGTTATCATAGGTCCTCAACATGCATTATAGATGAACATAACTGATAACACACAATACTACAGAACATATATAGATGCTATGAAAAATCTACAAGACATTAATGGCATGCAGAGAACCTTTGACATATAGACATGTGCTTAGCGCAAAGCTCAAGGTAAATGGATATTCATAACTTACTAGTGGTGTTCTTGTACTCACATTATTTCATTATTACGAATGATTTTTACAGCTACATCCATGTTACTTCGGGCACTATCTCTGGCTCGAATTACATTAGAAAACACTCCTTGGCCAGTGTAACCATATACCACATAGCGACCATCCATAACTTCACCAATCCTCACTCTGTAGTAACCTTCAGCATCATCCCAATTGTCAGTAAGGCTGGGATTCTCAGGACCACCTTGGTTTTTATCCACAGTACCTGGACTCTAAACAAACAATAGCATTAAACAGATCAGCATTCAAAAACTACATTCATTGCCTCACTAAATTACAAATTAACAAGTTTAATACTTACATTGTAAGTTTCCAAATTGTCTGCTTCAGCAAACATATCCCATTCATTTTTCTTCCCATCTTTACGATCTCGTTTATCAGTTTTCACAGAAGAATCTTTATCTACTTCAGCAGGATCATGAGATGTAAATTTAGACATTTGCTTGGAGGGTTTGTCCTCACCAGGTAAAGGAATTAAAGCTTCTATATTGTTAGGAGACCCATTATTAGTTGGGTTAATATTTGGCATTTCTATCTTAGACACGTCTGTCACCTCGTTCTCTGAAGCTTCTTTAACTTGAGTAGCGTAACTAGATTCAGGGATGATTCCATTAAGACTATTTTCATCTGAAGCAAGAGGGCGTTCACTACTGCTGACCCCAGATGCATTGTTCATGTTTGATAGATTAGAATCCTCACTGACAGCTCCTAACCGCTATAAAATTAAAATAACAAAATCAAATTTACATCTTGCAGTGTTAGAAGTGTGCAAATGTAGAAATAAATTGGTTAAGAAAAGAGTGAACAGTAATATAAAATGGACTCAAAGCCACATTAGCAGAATTTGGGCTTTATGGCTCAAATATAACATGAAATAAAAATAATGACATCTAACCACATTCAATGCAGCATGGGAGAAATTAAACTAACCCTTAATAGTTCTTCTCTTTGTTTTCGTCGCTTCTGAATAATTTGCTCTTCATCCTCATCTTCTTCTATATCAATGTCCTCCAACCTAAAAAGAAATCAGAAACAGTTGTATCAAGAAACTGATTAACAAGGAATAGCTAATATACAAATTACTTTAATATTTCTCAAATGAATACTTACTCATCTTCAGAGGATGATTTATCTACTCTTAGTCCCTCAGATAAACTATCTTTAAATCTATCAGACTTTTCCCGTCTATCCCTTCCATGCCTATAAAAAACAAAACAAAACAAAACAAAAGCAAAAAGACTTTAAACGAGATCTTTTCATATCATCAAGAGGAAAAACATTCCATGTGTAAGAAACTGCTACAAATAAATAGTTTTACACATGCTGCTGGAAAAGTTCATGACTAAGGCCAGGGAACTATATGGATTCCTAACATTTCCTCAAGGATTCTCAGGACATGAATTTTTAAAGACACTGAAACATGAAGCAAATAAGATCCATTTATCACTTCTACACCAATTAAGAACAATTAGGCAGGAAATGTTGCGATTATGTTCCAGTGGTACTTCCCAAAACTACTTCACAAGAAGAATTCTAAGAAATATATATCTCTCTATAAGAAGTGTGTGTCTCAGTGTCTGCCAGCCTGTGTAACTGCTTGCTTGTCTGCCTACCTATCAATAAGCCTGTATGTCTGTGTGTCCACCCACCTGCCCATCTGCATGTCCGTCAGTCTGTCCCTGAAGCCCTGTCAAAGTGAAAGGGGTCCTGAAGCAGAATAGCCGTTAAGACTAACACCGGGTCAGAAGGAAGAGACAATGAGATGAGACACTGTAGATACATTCGAGATGTGTGTCCGCCTACGTATCCTTCCGTCAGTCTATCCGTCCCTCCTTCTGACAGCATTTAAGTTTTAGTTTACCCTACACAAGGGTAAGATACCCATTGCACTCAATAAATAAAAAATAGAGTACTTTTGATGATTTTTGTTCACTTGATATTTAAAAAAAAGAGAAAAATGACAATCTACAATGACGTTTAAATCCAAATTCAGTCCTCATTCAGGTACCACCTCAAAGAGCGGCAAGGAAAGGGGCGATAATGTCTAGTTTAAGTTCTGCCCCAATGTAAGACTACCTTGCACCCTAATGAATGGAGTGGGATCATTAGGTTAATTGATTACAGTATTGTCCTTCTCTATACAACCACTTTATTCTCCAGGGAGTAGAGTTTAGAGAAAAATTCAATATTTACTGAATCAATTGATAAAATTGAATTCATTCCTTTTTCCTGTCCAAGTAGAAAACTGAAGTAACAAAATAAAAGGAAGATCAAGAAGAAAATCATATTTAATTAATTACAATTTAAATGAGGATCCTAGGATTGTGTTTGCATTTTTTCAAATCAGCCTTACCGCAATTTTGACTCCAATTAAATTTTTAATTGACACTCTCCTAGTCCTCAATACAATCAAAAAGAGTAGTGATGAACTGCCGAAAGCCTTGTATTCATTAAATGACATAGTCATTGAACAGAGAACTTTTCCCATTGAGCGGATAAAAGTATTTATATCTGTGATACACTGTGACTGAATTGGATAAATCAGTGACACCGTTTACGTCTCTGTGGGCATCCCTGCTTTAGCAAAGTTTTATTTTCTGAATATTCAAGTCTAAGCGCATAATGCTTAGTAACACTTTTAGTGCTTTGGTCGACATTGTTCTGCAAAATACATCTAAACATAATAATCGTAATTCTCTAAAGCTCATTTCAATTATTTTTTTTCAATTACTCTATGCCCCCACATTATGCATACAGTAGTAAAGATTGGGAAAACTCCCAATAAAAAGCTGCTTTAAGTCCTTACTTGTTACATTAAATTATGAATAACTCAACCATTGCTTTGATAAACTATTTTAGACCTCTTCCGCTTTTATTATTTGTACACTTCCACTACACATTCCTTGCACCCTGCCTCTGAAGTTAAGAATTGGGAACAATGCTGGCCAAAAGGGTGAAGTGCAGAAAAAGGTGACTTAGTATCCTAGTATACCCAACCAGTATATTAATCCCCATGAAGTCTAAATGTAATCTTTCTTTCTCCGATAGCTTAATTAGTTCAAGCAAAGAATTAAATTAAGCCTGACACACCTAGGGGAGCAGGTTTTTGATTCCTGCTTAGATAACAAAAATTTGCTCAACTTTTTAATTTTCTTTCTTTTTCAGGATTTCATGTGAGTAGTTAGTAGGAAGGCTGTTGCTATAATCTACCTATCACTATCCAAAGATTTAAGAGTTTAGGGATTCTAAATTGATAAGAAAGCGAATATGGTTCTATATACCTGGAATGCCTGGATCGATGATACTCTCTGTCTCGATCTTTGTCCCTTTCTCGTTCTCTGTCCCTGTCTCTATCTCTACTTCTTGTCCGTGAGTGATGGTGCCGCAATCTATCCCTATCCCTCTCTCTATCTCGTTCTCTCTCTCTCTCTCTTTCCACACGATGCCTTTCTCTGTCTCTTTCACGTTCCCGCTCCCTCTCTCGTTCCCGTTCCCTTTCCCTATCACTTCTCACACCAAGATCATGACTCCGACTATACGATCTAGAATGACCTGTGGAGTAGAAAAAACAAAGAATTAAATTAACCATTAAGAACAGAGCATCTTAATCATGCATTTTCTCACTCTTTCATGGTATTTTTCATTACTCTAAGCATTTCTATTGAATTTATGTGTCACATCATGAAATATATTGGAAATTTATCAAGTAGAAAAAAAACAAAAACACATCAAACAGAACAATAAAATTTCACACATTATCAAATACACAACACTGCTTACATTTACAAACATTAAAGCATTTTTTATTTTTATTTTGAACTTTTGACACAATAACAAAATTTAAAATTATAAACAAAATCATTAAGTACTCAAAATACATAAAAAAACATCGTTTATAACTTCTTTCTTACCTAGAGGTGTACGACTTCGACTTCTTCTTCTTAAAATATCCCGTTCCCTGGAAGTCTTTGATCGCCTACTATCGCTGCGATTTCTTTCTAGTTTCTTATCCCTATCCAAATCTTTGCGAATACTCTCAGCTGACCGGGGATGAGCAGATTTATCGTCTCTTTCACGAGAACGATCTAGTTCCACTTCACGACTTCTCTTAGAATCCCTCAAATCTCTGGATCTTTCAGGAGAACATCTTCTTTTATCCCTAATTTTGTCATCTTTTCTGTCCCTTCGCCGATCTGGAGAAGCTTTCAACTGAACACGATCTCTCTTATCCTTACTGAGACTTCTGCTCCTGTAAAAGCATGCTAAATAAGTATATCTTTACATAATGTTCATTTTATTTATTAACATCAGATAAAGTGAAAATGACATGTCAGCATTTAGCATAAAATCCATGAAAACCATTAATAAACAATACCTAGATGAAGTTGACCTAGTACATTACAAACAAGTATATAGAAATTTTCTTATTCCATGGTATCTAGCAGAGTATAGAACATATCGATAGAAGATTCTCCTGTAGCCAGTAGAGAAAGAAGTACCTCTCCATTACAGTAAACCCAACAAATTAAGTAAATGAAAATGTTTGTTCGTAGGACCTCACTATGTATGACATTCGACACAATTAGAAACTTTATTTATTTATTTAAAGCAGTACATTTACATAATAATTACACAGTATAATTTATAACAGTATGAACCATACTGAGGTACCAGGGTGTAGGGCTGACACAAAAGAAAAAAAAAGAAAATAAAGAAGACATAAAAGTAAAATAAAGCAATTCACAGTTTTATAATTAGATAACATAGTAGATAGCCTACCATATTAAACTTTTCATACATAGTTCTTTAATTCTTCAACACTTATGGGACACCTGGTGTCCCAAAGATGTTTTCTTCTCCAAGGTACTTTCTAAAATTCCAGGTAAGTAATAGACATATTCTATAAAGTTGAAACTTATGGTTTTACTTGGCTTAGGGTTTCGACAATGCGTATCATATCAATTCATTTGCCAAAAAGCAGTATTCATAAATGTGAGAATCACTTCTTTACATGATTTTATTAGAAGTTTTATTTTCAAAGAAAACAAACTTCTTCACTATTACAGGTATGTCTTGATCAATGTAAGTTACTGTTTCAGTACATACAATAATTTTTACTATTTATAACTATTTATAATGTACCTCATGTGGCCCGAATGGTACAAGCGTCATTAGAAATACGATTATTCATCTCAGAATACACAATAATCATGGACACGACCCCAATATCGGTCTTTTAATGTTATTTTTATGTCTCGTCCATCCCACTTCCAGTTAAGGATTCCGCTTCCCTAAACGATCTCAACTTCAACTTAAAGGCATTGGTAGTTTAAACAACTCATCGACCCTAAAACTATGGATCCAATGCAACTTTTTTTACATTTCCAAATTAGTTTTCAATTATTTTTATCTATAAACCCATTTCAACCTGTCCCCAAGGGGTGCTAGTGGTGTCTTTGTTTCATAAGGGCCGAATTTAGACTTGCACGATATGAAGATTTCACTATAAACTAAGCAACGTCGAAAATTATGGACTTTGTCATGTTGGATAATTTCTTCATGGCATCCCTCCCTAGGGGTGCGGTGTGCTTGTGAACTTCGACGTCTTTGAGAATGATACTACTAAATTCAGCAACCCCGAAGACTACGATCTCAACTCTAATGTCGGTCACTTTCGATTATTTTTTCATTTCGTTCTTTCTCACTCTTAACACAAAGGGTTTTTATTTCTTATATGGGGTGATCATATCCTCATAAGGCAATGAGGATATCACTTTACTTCAGCGATCCTCCAAAAAATTTATTCAACACCAATTTAGGTCTTTTATTAATTTTACCTGACTCTCATTCCCACCCATTCCCCAAGGGTTTTAGGGGTATATTATCTGTATTGTGAACTGATTAAACTTGCCAAGTGTTGAACTTATCCTACTAAACAACACTGAAAACTATGGTTTCTATTCTGATATCAGATTTCTCCATAATTTTTATACCTCTTCCCACCCCCTGCCTAGGGGTAAAAGGGAAAGATTTACTAGTATTTGGCATTTAGTGTCTATGACGTTCAATAATTTTTACTTTCGTCACTCAGTTTTAGTTGCAGATGAATTGAACTTAGTTATGAGAGCTGTGCCTCTTTCAGCCGTCATTTGTTACATGTAAATTGGACAGTGTATGGCAGGCCTTCTTGGAACTACTATTTGAATCCCACAAACATAGATCTGGGTCAAGAAAATCGCATTTTCTATCAAATCTCCCAAACAATTCTCCGGTGCATTGAGAAGAAATCATGTTGATGGTACAATTTTTTCCAATTGTCCAAGACTTTCCCATTTCTAGTGTCTAATACTAAGCGCTCGACTGGTTTTTCATTTTTACTTCAATTTAGTGACACTATCTTTTTCTTTGTTTTGAGTGAAATATTATTGTCAAACAATGGCAAACTGATCACTTCGTCTAACAAATTCCATAAATTATTTGACAATTTTTAATTGCTGCCAAAACTAGTTTGATCCTCTTTTTTATATCCAATTAACCCTTTTAATAATAGTACATCATTCTCCGGAGTGTCAAAAGTACAAGTTGTAACCGAGTACTCAATATAAAAACATACAACAAAATACAAAAGTCTCGCAAATCGCATAGTTCTCTTTCGGTCAGTTTAAATTGCTTTCTGAAAATGAAGATCTTCACAGCATACATGGTCTATACCATCCACCTAGCATGGTGCATTGCAAATGGAACTAACTTTGTAACTCTCCCTTGGTGGTTCTCTTAAGAATGTAATTATTAAGAATTAAGATAATATTATAAGTTCCTTATAATATGCTCTCAGCCATAACAAAACACACTTGAATTTAACAATATTAACCAATACATCCTGTGATGCATTATCTACAGCCAGATGAAAATGGCGACGGTTTGGGTCTAGAACCCGGGTCCTCCTGCTACAGGCACAGGAGTGCCACCACTGCATTATCCGCCTTGACTCCTAAACGGTAGTAAAATGATTATGCCACTTCCACCTAGTCTGCTCCGGTATATCTTTACCATTTTCACCCCCAGTAGGTACTCGAAAGTTGTGGATTAAAATCTCCAGAGTTGTTAAATTTCTAATTTCTTACCTTTATTTTGTCACAAGTAAAGGACAAAATTTTAGGTTTAACTGATGAAAGTGCTGTACAGATTTTGTCAGAGTAACATCAGGACCTGACTTCTGTGACCAACTGTTCTTGTACACCTTTTTCAAAATCAGTTCTGCGATGTGATAACATAGTAGATGCAGAAAAACTTCATTCAGTAGTTGTTGCAAAATTAAACAAGTCCCATTCTCCATTCTTTATCAAAGTTAATGTGTCTATAATTGGATATTTCTCTCTCACAAACTAAGAAAATCACAGGATCTCCTAATCATACCTTCGATTTTCAAATAATTGGATTACTGACAGTAAATGAATTGATAATATCAATATATTAAATGATAATTTAATGTCACAAAAGAAAATACTAACTGAAATAAATAACTCGAGGAGAAAGTTAAGAGAAATTTATAAAGAATATCAAATATCAGACAAAAANTGATGGACCTCTAAATATCAATCAAATTGACTCAAAATTTGAGATTCTTATTTTTTGACGCATTCTATCATATTCCAGAAGAACAGCCCAAAACTTGAACTTCTTGGCATTTGACTCAACCCCATCATCATACAACTTCATAAAAATTATCAAGTTGTTTCAATTTTTCTTTGTAGTAGAAAATTTTGAACTTGCATAACATTCAATTAATATCTCGATGCTATGATTTGTCTCGTACTTTATCACGCCATTGCTGTAGCACTTTTTAAATAACTTATAACAATTTCAAAAACTATTTTCTTGCATGGTTGTGTTGCCGTATGGCTCATATTAATTTAGTTTTATGTGTACTCAACTTTGGCACGGTTGTGTACATTAATTCTGTAGCCCCATCCTGGCCCGGGTTTTTCTCCGTTTTTCCTTCGGGTAGAGGCGGATTTCTTATACAGGTTCTCTAGGCTTTGTCTAGGGGCGTGTTTATTGTAACAATAAATCGTGAATTTAGTGTTTTTTCAACTCTTATGATTTTTAAACACTATACTCAGAATAATCTATAGTTCGATAATAACTTGTACATGTAAATTTACAAACATATTTGCGTTAAATTACAAACATATTGACATTATATATGTATTATAACTCGCAGCTAACTTTTTATCTTATCTAGGAACTTTTGCTGAAATTTTTGAATCCGCCTCTGCCTTAGGGCCCTTGATCGGAATTGATGGGATGGTCCCTTGCTTGCTTCCGGAGAGTAAATTAGTTTATTGTCCTCCACGTGGTCATACGCAGTCTGTACTGTTTTTTGACAATAAATTTATTATTATGATGAATCACAATTAACATTTAATCTTCAATTAGGAATTATTTCACAAGTCATGATAACTTAACTTGTATAAATAGGTAACTTTAATATATATAGCTTTAAATGGTTAACTTCTAATAATTACTGTTAATCCATAGGTGATCATAATGATCACAGTATTCGTGAAGCTGCCAAATTCATGTCTGACTGGTTCTCACTTCTAAAGCTTACACAAAATTCTAACACCAAAGGTAATAGATTATATTTAATAATTACTCATGCTGGTGTACAATGGTTGATATTAATGTAGACCCTTTATTGACTGTGATCTTTATCATGTAGATTTATCACATTCCCATGGAGATTCTATCAGCCAATCAAAACATTTGATGAAGTATATGATTTTAAAAGAGCTGATTATAATGCTATTAAAGATGAATTTAATAGGTCTGAAATTCCTACATATACGGGTATTAATATACTCTTTGATGTGCTTGTTAGAGGTACTGTAACTAGAATTGAACATATAACTGATAAATTTGTGCCAAATATAACTATAAAGTCGAATAAATTTCCTCAATGGTTTTCTGATGAATTAAAAATTGCAATTTTTAATGAAAATAAATGCAATAAAGTATATAAATTAGATAACTCTGAAAAGTACTATAATTTATTATAAGTTGGAAGATCACTTTGTAAATCTTTACTCGCTAGGAATGAAAAAGAACTAGTTACTACAATTCAAGCATCATTATCTGGTAAAAGTAAAATCTTTTACAAATTTGTAAATACATTGGTAAGTCATAGTCCAATACCCACATATGTTCATTTACAAGATAAGAAAGCTCATAATGTAAGAGATATTGCTGATTTATTTAGTCATAAATTTAGTAGTGTGTACAGGGAACTTGATCTTAGTGCGACTCTCATAAACTGTGATTTCAATGAATGTTTTAATACAATTGTATTTACTGAGGATGAAATGATAGACAGTGTTTTGAATCTGGATACTCAATCACCTCCTGGTTCGAATGGCATACAACCCTCATTTATCAGGGAATGTGTCTCTTTAATATCAGAATGGCTGTCTTCTCCTTTATGTCAGAATGGCTGTCTTATCATTTTTATTACTCTATCTCAAAGAGTAATTTTCCTGATATTTGTAAGTTACCTAATATTATTTCATATCCTAAGGAAGGTGACATAACTGATGTAAATAACTATTGTCAAATGTTAAATGTGATGTTTTTGTAAGAATGTTCGATAAATTGGTCTACAACAAGGTTAAACCTTTAATTTATAAATTTATTACACCATAACATGATTTCATTGTTGGTAACTCTTCACAGACTAATATAATAAACTATCTTACTTACATCACTAAAAGTGTACATTCAGGTAATCCTGTTTGTTCTGAATGTGCTGATATATCAAGTACATTTTAACCTTTCACTGCACGATTATTTTTATTGTTATAAATTTAGTTCTATGGCTACTCTATTCTATTTTAATATTTGATCAGTTATTCGTTAATTAGCATTGAAAATTGAACAATAATTGTAAAACAACATCAACATGGATGTTCTGTATAGGGAGAGAGCTTTCACTTCACACCCCTTGTTCCATACAGGCATGGATTGACTCTTGGTTGCTTAGTAGATGTAATTGCTTGTGGTTTGAATGGACTGGGACTGTTGGTTTTACGTGAAGATTTGGACATCCTAGAAAGGATAATTCAGAGTGTTTGAGGCTATGACCATACAATATGCATGGATAGTAACACGTGAAGTAAACAGTGGGGAGATGTTAAGAATGACTAAAAGAGGAAAGAAACTAGAAATTTTCATGATAACACAAAAATTACTATTGAGAAATGACTTTGGACAATAAACATATTACGGAAATAATGGTGAATCAATAATTGATCTAACATTGACAAACAAATTACAAAAAATAATGGTACAAAATTGGACAATAACAAATGGTGTGCATAGTGATCATAAAGCCATAGAATTTGAGGTGCACGCACATGGCTTCATGATGATGACAAACAATTCTATGGTAGCAAAATACTTTGGACACACTTCAATATTGAAAAACTAAAGTTACAAGAGCATATTGAGAACATGAGACTCAATCATGAAGCAACAATAGACAAAAAAAAAATAGATGCACTACAGTTGGGATTGTTAAGGTTGGGAGCTAGGTGTCAGGAAAAAAAATGCAAAAGGAGGTAGAACACCAGTCAAATAGTGGACGCTGCATTCAAGAACATTGAAGAGAGTGAAGAATAAAGCACGTAGGCAAATGCATTCTGCAAGACGGAAGGGACTGTACATGAAGAATGTGTTGAATTGATACAGGAGTCGTGATTAATTTAAAATAGAGGTACAGCAGGCAAAAAGAGACAGTTAGAAGAAATTTATTGAGAGGTCATTTGAGAAAGGTACGAGGGAAATACCCTATCTTATAAGTGTGGATAAAATTAAAGTATGGATGATGTTAGCTAATGGGGCATATACAACAAGCTGGAAAGAAACTGGAAAAGCACTATTAGATGGTATATACAAGACTGTACCAAAGGAAGTCTGGCAATGGGGAAATGTGCAGCATGAAGAGATAGAAAGAATCAGATCAGAAATTGAAAGAGCAATAAGGCAGCTTAAAATGAAAAAGACTCCGGGTTATGATAGAATAATACATGATATGGAGAAAGCGGTCATAAGTCAGACGTTACCAATATTGGAGATAATATTTAACAAGTGTCTGGAACAATCCTATTTTCTGAAATGTTGGAAGATAAATCAGGTCAAAGTATTTCTCCAAGGAAGAGACAAACCAGTTACGGATGCGATGTCCTACAGACCAATCTCGCTTATTCCATGTATGGAAAGGTTTTGGACAGTATTCTAACAAATAGAATATTGAGGCANCCTACAGACCAATCTCGCTTATTCCATGTATGGAAAGGTTTTGGACAGTATTCTAACAAATAGAATATTGAGGCACTTAGAAGACAGAGGAAATATGAATACAAGACAATATGGGTTTCGCAAAGGTCTGAGTATGATCAATGCTTTAGAGCAATTGATTAAACTGATACAGGACAGAGAGGAAAAGTACTGCATATGTATTTTTTCTAGACATAGAGGGTGCATTTAATAATGCATCTTGGGATTTGGTAGTAAACACCTTGCAAGAGAAAGGATTACCACAATATCTGTTAAATATTGTAAAGTCATACTTTGAAGTTAGATATGCACTTCTCCACATAGGAGACCGCAGAATTCTGAGAGAAATGACAATAGGTTGTCCTCAAGGATCGGCGAGTGGTCTGTTATACTGGAATGTAGTGATGGATAGTGTGTTACGGGCCCTGCAGAAAAACAATATAAAATGTGTTGCACATGCAGATGTCTTGGAGCTTGTTGTGGAGGAAAGATCACGAAAAATGTTAGAAATGGACACACACAAGGTTTTGAATGAATGTCACCAAATATGTTTGGAGAATAAATTGGAAATAAGTGAAACAAAGGCAAGAATAATGTGGTTTGGACATGCAGTGCAAAACAGGTGAAATATCCAAATAAAAATAAGAGGGAAGATTGAGATAGTGTGAACCATGCGTTATTTAGGGGTACAGCTAGATGAAAAACTGTTCTTTACAATGTTACAAGTAGGGTAAGGAAAATATTATACTGCATGGTGTGGGTAGGAATCATGGACTATGATATCAGCAGACAGGATGTTAAATTATTGTATATAGGGGCATTGCAACAAGTATTGACTTATAGATGTGTGATTTGGGGACATCATGTTATATGTCAGCAACTTGAAATAAAGATAAGTACAATAGAGCGACAAGTCTTACTCAATGTGGCAGGATGTTATAAGACAGTTTCAACAGATGCGTTGCAGGTGCTTGCTGGAATTTTTACCCATAGATTTGCAAATTCAGAAAATAAAATATCGACATCTATTAAAACAACACAGGGATATAACTGTAAATGGAGAATGACTAACTAAGGATGATAAATTGGCATGACGACAGTTAACACAGCATTTAATGGAGGGATGGCAGACAAGGTGGGATGCAAGCTTGAAAGGAAGACAGACATACAATTATATAAACAAGGTAATTTTTGTACAAAAGAATAGACAATGGTTTAGGTCAAGTTGACTAATGTTCGAATATCTTACTGGACAAGGTAATTTTAGGACTACCTAAAGAGGATTGGAAAGGATGTTGTACCCGATTGTGATTGTGGTGAGAATGAAGAGACACCAGTGCACATTTTGTGGGATTGTGTGATCTTTGGGACTGAGCGTGCACAGTACATGAAAAAGTATAGACAAAGATATTTTGAATAGTACATCACATCCATTGGGCTTTTGTGAATGACTTTGCTGCGGGATTAGAATGATAAATAACAAGACATTGAAAATACACAAGTCTCCTCATGGTGGGGACAGTACATGTGCTATGCGGTCAAGTTGCATTGCGCCTTACATAAAATGTTAAAAGAAAACGGGGTCCTGTATTGCGATTGCTACAGAGGCAGGGTGACCTAATGATCAGGAAATAAAATGAAATAAAAAAGGTGGTTTCACATTTGTTTCACTTGTTAGTGTCTCAACCACTGGATATAGATTAGTAACCTTAGAAGTGTATAAATCTGGTTCCTCAGGTATATATGATTGCACAGGTTTGAGCTGTTGCTTGTACAGGTTGGCCTAAAGATGACTTTGTTTCAGCAATAACTTTGTCTTCTTTTTTCGCATTATTATAATCTGAATTTTTGAGTTCATCTTCACTACGTTGGTACTGCTAGAGCAATGTCCAACTCTGCTGATTTCTCAACTTCTGTCATCCGATCCGTCATATTTACTCAATTCAAAAGAGCATGAACACATGTAAAAACACAAAGAATAACAATTTACACTTGTAATCGACACTGCAAGAGCAATATCACTGAAACTGACTATTGTTTGAGCAGAGCGCTTCTTGGAAATTATGAAAGTGAGATATTGGACAATAGGCCTCAGTTTAAAAGATACAGTTTTTACTGTCACTGTTTAAAAAAAATAATAAATAAATGTCATTAAAAATTAAGTGAAATGTTAATAATTCTGCATTTTACATTGTACCAAACTACTAAAAAATTATGTAATACAGTTGTTACACTCTAACAGGAGAAATAAGTTATGCAAAAATGCATATTTACAAAAATTAGTGGGTAATGCACAATGAATTAAGAAATACTTAATCGCTTATTTGAGTAATTAGCTGCAAATTTGCGAAGTATCTCTTCTTTATGCTTTGAATACTACTAGGAACAATTCCCATAGTGTAAATGTGGTCCATTATCGATTTATCAGACAAAAAACCATTTTGGGTCATATAAGACCCACCATGCAGTGAAGGATTAAATCATTTTTAAATGTTTTAAATGATTGAATAAAAAAGATAAAATCAATAATGTTTCATCTGATGAAACTTCACTTTTATCTCGAGTTGGTCAAGACACCTATTGGACCAATACTTTTTACTTTATAATAATGATGTACATAAAGTGATAAAACATAGTCAGTAATTACTATTTGCTGATGATACTAAGCTTTTTAAAGCCATGCATGCATGCATTCATGCATTCATCCATTCATCCAAACAATCATTCCATTTCATTTATTCATTCATGAGTCCATTCATATTTTTATTACTGAATCTCTTCAATTTCATGGATTCAAACGTATATTCACAGTCACACACTAAAATGACCTACAAATAAACACATTTAACAATCATAGAAGCTGAAGAGATCTCAAGAACTTTGAATATTGATGTAATTTATGCCAAATACACGAATCAAGGCTGCCACACTATTTACTTTCCAAGGAAACCGAAGGGTGCTTATCCAGAGGTTAAGAATGGGTGGTCGAAGTGACTTTTTATTTGACTGATGGTTACGGCTATCTGTCAGTTGCGAAACCATAACTTGGATCCGTTACAACCACCTCTGGTAAAAGTGGTGCAGTGTCAAACTCTTTGGCTGTTAATATTTGAAAGATTCTGAGCAGTTGAGGTTTCACAGGCAAGATTCGTACGTGGAGTTGAATGCAGATGCCAAGCTGAGTAATGGGGTTTTTCAGTTACACTAACTGCTGGAGAATACATACAAAAACTAGTCACTATCTATCTTGCTTCTTCAGCAAGTGCTTTCCTTTCACATCATGAAACTAGTGTTTGTGAACACATCCCTAACTCAGTTCATACTTCTAAGACATCCAATCCAAACAAACTAACACTTCACCTATTCTTCTCCCACAATTTCCAAAACAAGAATCAGTCTCATTAGCTTAATGTCTACCACATTTAATATAACAACAGAGGAGGAGATGACAATGGTAGAGAAGGAATGGGAGGGAAGGAGGGGCAGGAACATTGACAACACTACTACTTTGGAATGCTTAGCTTTTTTGATGCATGTGATATTTTCCAAGCAGGCAAAGTTACTGATCTATGCTCTTAGAAAGAGTACACCGACTTCTAGATAACGAAGGCTTGCTCCATCATATCACATCTCTAGTTTTCAAGTTGAATAAAAAACAAATACCAAATGAATAAATAAAACTGTATTGTAACATGTATTTAAACCAAACATACAGATTTACGAGTTATTCTTCCAATGAATCAACAAGAATTTAAAGTATTGAAACACACATTTTTTTTACAATGCAAAAATTACTGAACATGACACATTAACTTAACTACTACTACATGAAACAATTAGTCAATCTAAAGATAAACAAAATGCAAGTAAAACAAGTTTGACTTAAACAAACAAGACCTGCAAAATTCAAGTGCAAATTTTGATGCATGTGATATTTCCCAAACAGGCAAAGTTAGATAACAATTACTAATTAGAAAGAGTTAGAAAGAACACCAATTGAATAAACAAAACTGTATTGTACGTGTATTTAAACCAAACACACAGTTTTATGAGTTATTCTCCCAATAAATCAACAAGAATTTAAAGTATTGAAACACACATTTTTATTATAATGCAAAAATTACTGAACATGAAGCATTGACTTAACTACTTCTACATGAAACCTAGTTAATCTAAAGATAAACAAAATGCAAGTAAAACAAGTTTTACTTAAACAAGCAAGACCTGCAAAATTCAAGTGCAAGACGATGGAGCAGACCACAGAAGCTATTTTCACTCAAGTGCACTTAGATAATTATATAATGGGTACTTTCACTTGCATTTTTGGTACATTTGGTGAATTAAGAGAAAGCAAATCCAGCATTATTATTTTCACATCCAATGATCTTGCTTTGCCAGGTTGGTCTCAAATACTAATAGCCCACTTAATTTTTGACTCCTTTTAGGAAGGAACAACAGTGGAGTATACCAATCTTCAATTCTCATAACTGTTGCTCAATAACTAATAAGCAACATTGAGAAACTCTTTCAATCAATTTAATCTCTATACCACAGGAAGTAAAATTTTACACTAGTTTTCATTCTCTCTTTCAAATTACTTCTCATCTTCGACAGTCCACTCAGGATCATCAGAATCTTCAGAATCTTCAGAATCTTCACCTTCACCCAGAACAGATTCTGTGGAATCAGTGCTTCGTAAAGCAGGTTGGCTCATATCACCTACATCCAGTGCCTTGGTTAACTTCTTAGGTTCTGCCATCACTGGAGGAATAGGATAACCTTCAGACATTTCTTTCAGCATTTTATTATAAACGTCTTTAGAAAGAGGAAATTTTCTGGCTTCAAATGGAGGGACCTCCATAACATGATCAGGAGTGCAAGAATGAACTTCTTCCCTTACTCTCTCTCTACCCCATCGGGATCGGTATAATGTTCCTCTACGAGGAGGTAGTTCACCTTCATGGTGCATTGATAATGGAGTCGCAGGAGATGATGTCATTGGAGATCCTCCACTTTCACCAGAAAGATCGGGTGTGTTGTGTGACATGGAATCAGGTGTATTTGCTCCACTACTTTCAGTTCGACTATTGATACATTTTCTGCCTCCTCTTCCTGAATATGACAATTTGATATAGCTCATGAACCTCCTGCGCTCTTCTAGCTCACAACGTTCATGCCTTTGTCTAATAGTTTCCTCACTCATATCTTCAAAATCACTTTCTTGCCTAGATCTTCGAACACCAATATTTTTCAAATCCAATTTTGCTGAAGTTTCCAACTGGTTATCCATCAAATACCATTTGGGAATGGGAATTTCTTTATACTTAAGTTTCTGAAGGCGAGTTGATGCTGCAATGCTATATGGGATGACTATGTTATCAATGCTGTATGAATTCTTTCTTTTTCGCCTGGAGCCATCTCCCCTACCCTTAACTTGGTTGCTGTATGAATTCTTTCTTTTTCGCCTGGAGCCATCTCCCCTACCCTTAACTTGGTTGCTGTATGAATTCTTTCTTTTTCGCCTGGAGCCATCTCCCCTACCCTTAACTTGGTTGCTGTATGAATTCTTTCTTTTTCGCCTGGAGCCATCTCCCCTACCCTTAACTTGGTTGCTGTATGAATTCTTTCTTTTTCGCCTGGAGCCATCTCCCCTACCCTTAACTTGGTTGCTGTATGAATTCTTTCTTTTTCGCCTGGAGCCATCTCCCCTACCCTTAACTTGGTTGCTGTATGAATTCTTTCTTTTTCGCCTGGAGCCATCTCCCCTACCCTTAACTTGGTTAAAATTGAGACTGTCGGACACAGAACTCATACCACCAGCAGAGCCAGAACTAATACCACCAGCAGAGCAAGGTGAAGGAACAGAGGAAATACATTTCCTATTCATTGCAGAATCACCTCCGGTGTTGTTCTCCCCTTCTTCTTGATATTGACCAATGTTTCCTGTAATGAGAGGCCTCTTCCGCTTTATTCGTCGCAACGAATGATTGCTGGAAGCATGAGCCTTGGACTTTCTACCTTTAGTCAACTTTTGTTTAGTTTTGGAAGAGAGTGTGTTGCGAGCAGTCTTTTTGAGTCTACTAATGTATTTTCTTTTATGTTTCACCTGAGGTTTCTTACGTTGACGTTCCTGAACAGCATTCTTTTCTGTTTTCACATTTCCTGAGGCTTTTAAAGCTTTAAGGTTACTTCGGACAGTCTTCTGCTGCCAATCAGATGTCCGCATAATAGGCTCATAGTGAATATGTTGGGGTTCATTTTCTGGGAAGGAGAGCACAGGATGGAAACAAGGGTCGAGTAGCGCCAAGCGCTCCGCGGGCGTCAGCAGATCGGGATGCGGCCACGGCGCCGTGGGGTCCGCGCGGCCGGTACACAGCGTGCACCAACTCAGCGGCGGTTGGCAGCCGCAATGCACCGTCGCTGCGCGCGCCGCTTTCTTCGACACCACGTGGAGGCCTGCCAGCAGCTTGTGTTTCCGGAAGAGCGCTCGGACGAGCGGCCGCGTGCGGCTGCACCCGCCGCCTCCGTTGGAATCGCCATTGCCGCCTCCGGCGTCGGCAGACGCCTCCACCGCGGACGCACTCATCTCCCTGCCGCCACCGGAGAGAGTCCCATGGTGCCCGTTCACCAATAGGGTGTGCTGATGGTAGGGGAGGGCAACGGTACCGCGGCCTTCGCCACCCGCGGGCGGGGACAGGCCGGTGTCGGAGGCAGAAGATGCAATCCCCGCGGGGGGATCCCCGAGACACACGTTTCCCTTGGCGGCGCGGATTTGTCTGTGAATCTCGTTGTGTTGTCGGATGCGGTATTCGAGATCCGAGATCTGCGCCTGCAGCCACATCCAGCGACTAGCGACCACAGCCCTCTCTCTCGCCCACCGCCACGACGCTCTTTCCGATATAGAAACTGTCTGCTGCTGAGGGTTGTCGTATACCTCCATTTCATCACAACTTTCTCCCCCAGAACTGCTAGCAGTAGCATCTGAATCCATTGCATACTCCACTAACTGAAGCTGAGTATGGAGTTGACCAAAAACTTGCCCCACTTCCTCCTTCACAGCA
This sequence comes from Laupala kohalensis, assembly GCA_002313205.1. Classification (NCBI taxonomy): domain Eukaryota; kingdom Metazoa; phylum Arthropoda; class Insecta; order Orthoptera; family Trigonidiidae; genus Laupala; species Laupala kohalensis. The sequence goes on along the minus strand of NNCF01128823.1, from coordinate 121,256 downwards.
GGGGGGTATTTACTTACTGTCTTAAATAATGGTACCAGTGAACTTTTGAATGTATGATCACCTGAACCAGCACCAAAATATTTATTCGGAACTTGTCTATGCTGCACTGATTTACTTACACTGATTTCCAAGTGACTATCCCCATCCTTATCACTAGAACTCTGTAACATCCTATCAGTTTGTTCGAGTACACCAGTAACTTCTTCACTCACGTGTCTTCCTATTGTTCGGGCTTGTAATTTTCTTAAACGGCGTAGAAGCCATTCACACTTCCTTTCAATTTCAAATTGTTTCTTACGAGCTTCATCAAGACGCATCTGAGTTAACTCTTCATTCTCAATTACCAGAGAACTGTCATTCAAATTAACATCCACACACATGTTCATCAGTTCTTCAAATGTGGATAGTCCACCAGTTAAATCATCACCATGAGTCATCTGAAACATGGTCCCTGGCTCCTCACTCACATTAGAATCTAAATTTCCTACACATGAATTATCAGAGTTGATCGCATCTGCACCCAGGTTATGTTGACTCTCCATATTTTTTATTACCTGTAACAAGTCTTCCACATTTGTACCCAAGTCTCCAATACCACTTATATCAGTGTTAGGCATATCAGCCCCTAAATTATTAAGAAATTGATCCATATTACTAGAAAAATTATATTTTGGCAAAAGCACACTTTCCAGACAGAATTATTTGACTTTGTTAACTAATGTTATCTTGATGGTCCCCCATAGATGGGTTACATTGATTCATCATAAATTCACCTTCCTTACGGACACTGTTATTCCTCTTCCTCAGTTTTCCAATATATTTAGTGTTTACCTCCGTGTCTTTAGATGTTTCAGAAGCAATAGCTAAAGTAGTTCAATTTTATAAAATAAAATTTGGATCCAACAATTTTTTAGCCTTTGTTTTGTGGATTCCATTTTCACATAGTTCATGCCAAAAAACTCTCAGTAAAATTCTTGCATAATGAATGTCCATCGGATGAAATTTGCGATATGGATAAACTTATAACTTCCATTAAAAGTTACACACTCAAGAGAATGAGGTTATGAATGCACAGATGGAGGTAACTTATATCGAGATTTTTTGCCCATCCCTATATCAAAATATCGATATTTTTTCATAAAAATTTCGATATTTTATTTTTTGACACAATATTTAATTTTGAGTATCTTGCGTGTATCCGAACTTGTTAAAAAATGTTTATTGTGTACTGACAACTCTTAAGTACGAGTGATTGCATGCGCAATGTGTTAGCATGAAATATAACATTTAAACTTTTACATAAATATGTATACTCTATGTTGGTAATAGTGTTAACAGCTGGCCATGCATGAGCAGAAATCGGCGGCAGATTTGGGGTTTCAGAGATATCTGCGCGGAAAATTCGTACGTGCGAGATGAATGATGTTGGGTAAACGAGATCAAAAATCTTATGACAATCCCGTATTTTTTAACGCTTGGTGTTCTGTATTTGGCCCTTGTAAGAATAATTTAATTTGTATTTGGCATATTAAATGAGTATGGATGAAAAACATTTCAACAGGTCAAAACAAAGTTAGCTATTAACAAGGTATTAGAAAAAGGCAGAGTATAATCCAAATATTAGACACAATTGCCAGTGAAACACGTTTTAACACTGGAGCAAAATTTATTGTCATCTTTGGAACTGGAAGCTAATACAAAGCAAGTTTGGAATTATTTCATAAATACTTAAGCAAAAAAGACAAGCTGCATATCAAAGAGTAGATTCCAACATTAACAAAATATGACTTTAGAAGGATGGCATAAAGATGACTTACAAGGCAAATGTAGTGGAAAGCTTGACAAAGCTATTCCCAGTTTGATGAAATCGTTATGGGTGAAGTTGATGAATAGGTTAGTATCTCTGACAAGAAGAAAATTAACCAAGAAAGCAATTTAACTAATAAAAAGACAGACTAACAGAAGAAGTTTTTGATAAAATTGGTATCTTTTCTAGTGAAATAAATACCTAAGTATGGATTGTGCCATCAGTTTCTCATTTTAGTGAAACGTATCAGGTCTGATGCATTGATACTGCAGAGATTCAGAACTATGGTTTGGAGTGCAGGAAATGCTTTGCACGTATCAGTTTAGATGCAGTTGCATGGATAGTGCAATATGGCATAATTTTTGCAAGCATATGCATCTGGTTTGCATGAAAAATAAATCAGATGAAAGGGTTCAAAATGAGGAAGTGAATGACTTAGTGATAGCTGCTAACTCTGAAACATTTAACGAGAACAGAGAGAAAATGGCTATACGCAAGTAATTGAAAAAAAAAATGAACATTCAAATTTACAGAAAGATGCTGAATCTGTTATTCTTGGTTTTCTAGCAAAACTTCCCACTTTTAAAGCTGATGAAGCATACCAAGAAGTAATTAAAACAATGTCTACATCAAGCAAGAAATGTGAATCAGTTGAAGAGTGTCCACAACAGTTACGACCACCTGTTGACCATTGTACTATAAATCAAAAATTTACAAAGCTGAGAAAATTTCCTATTCAAAGGAAAGCTAGTACTGGCCCGTGTCCCACCAACTACTCTACTAGCGAGGGAAAGGAAACAAGTTTACCTTACCCAAAATGACCTGAAACTGCAAGGCAGTCCATACACCCCCAGACATCTCTGCAATTAAGGTGGAAAAAAGGAACATACTCCTGAAAGAATGGCAAGAAAGATGGGACCAGGACACCAAAGGCAGACGGACTCACCAAATGATTAGTCTAGAAGGTTAGATGGAGAGAGAACATGGAGAATTCAATTACTACTTGTCATGGGCACTAACTGGACACAGTTGCTTCAACAAATACCTACGTGACTTTAAGATCGTAGTCAACCCAAACTGTGATTACTGTCTCTGTGAGGTAGATGACCCCATGCACACATTATTTGAGTATACAGCATGGGATACAGAAAATGATATAGTGAGAGCAAAACTCAGTGTAGATATATCCCCTGTAAATATAGTACCACTGATGCTGTCCGCTAAAGAAAATTGGAAGATACTAGAAGCAATGCTTACTAATATCCTACAAAAGAAAGATCAGAGAAACCGAAAGTAAGAGCTAAAGCTAATCACCAGTCCCCTCTGCGAAGTAATGTCTAGCGACAGTTTCCACAGAGAGAACTACAAGGCAATAGTAAGGTAGTGGTTTAGGGTTTTAGTTGGTAAACCATATCTGGGAGTCCGACATAACCAGCTTCACTGGTATCCATAAAGGATTCCCCCTCCCACATAATAATAATAATAATAATGTCAATACATGCAAGACATTCCTAAATGATTCAACTGATTATAAAACATGTTTATTTCAATTTTAATTATAAATATGTATCAATTTTATACTGTGATGTAGAAATGTTTTATAAAATATTCACCACATATAATTAATAATAGATTAAATTCTGAAGTACATAAACAAAACTCCAAAGTAATGTTCTTCTCAAAGTATTGTGCTGAAATTGCTACGCAGGCCTTGCTCTCAGTGTGGAAGGTGCTCTTTAGAATTTTACAATATTATTGCTATTGCATATTATGAGCTACAACTTGGTGAAAAACTTATACCGTATGTTTTAATATGATGTAGGTAAAAACTCAAAACTTCCTCACTCAATGTTTTCAATTAAATTCACCAACTCGTAAAATAATACACGAAATGTTTAATAAATTACCACTCAGTTAGAAAATAAGTTACAACTTTCTAACTCATGTCATTTTCAAAAACATTAGTTGAAAACCAACCTGTTAAAATTGAGAAGAGAAATATTCATAAATGACTGAAAAATCGCGAGTTTGCACATTTTCGGCTTCAAAGCCATTGTTTACCAAGTTCCCCTAATTTTATACAAAAAAAATTCAGATTCAGCATCCTCGAAATCTTGAAATTTGTTACTATTTAGTCAGTTATTACGACTATGCTTTTTTATTCTTAGTTCCCGCTTGTGAAACTGCCGTGCGTTTCTAGAAGAATGTAGGCCAGAAAGTGTCGAGTGCAAGCAAAGAACTGAACGCACAGTAATACCTTCGGGCGCCATTCGTGTGCCAGCGTCCGTACCAAGCATTGTGCATCTACGACGGACAGTAATATGTCGTCCGAAACTGAGACACTTTTATTGTTCGTGTAACTGAGACTCTTTTACACCTGAAACCGTTGAAGTTGTGAATCATGCAACTCTACAGAGCCCCAACAGATGCGCAAGACGACATGCTCAGACTCTTGGGATATCAAATTATTCCGTCCGACGCATTTTACATGGTCTAAACTTTCATCCCTAAAAATTGCGATTGTCCAGGAGGTGAAGCCTCAGGATTGTGTGAGAAGGAAACGTTTTGCTGGCGTAATGAGAGATGTTGGAAGAAGAACACGAGATTGTGATTTTCAAGTCAGATGAGGCTCAACTGACTTTTCTAGTGGGGCTGCTTCAAAAACAAAGTGTACACCAATAAGCCACGTACTGCCAAAGCCAAAGCCAAAGAAAGAGGGCCAGCATTTAAGGGACATTGTATCTTTCACAAACGATTATTTTTTGTAAAAAGTAACATATGACATGTAAACTGCTATTTCATTATGTATATTTTGAAATGAAAAAAAGTTGCTACATCTTAAAATTTCACTGAGTTCCATAATTTCAAAAATCATCTGTTAACGCTGACTCACCTTGTACAAGAAAAATATAGATTAGTCTAAATTTAAGTTTCAAATAACAATGAGCATTACATCTAATTCACTCCAGGGATATATTCTCAAAGTCATGTAACTTTGTCGAAAATTGTGCAATATAGATACTGAATACAAAAAGTAATATCCGAATAAATATTAATAGTAGTCACATTTGTTGTAAAGAAATACAAGTTATTAACACAAGGTAATATTCATTCCATATGCTCGATGCAGAAAGAACAGAATAGTGCCACAAAAGCAAGTGAGTTGAATTGATGGCAGAGGTTGGCGATGGATTTAAGTTTTGAGAAATTCTAATGTCCTGCCAACGCAATGCGAGGTACAAATATAGTTACTCTTATGGACAAATGCGAAGTAAAAGCGTCGGATACATTGAGCACAAGCTCTGTACCAACATCAAGCCCGTTAGACTGGCAATAAATAAAGAAATAAATAGTTTACATCAAGAGAGCTGTTACAAACTGCCTATGACCACGTTGAGGACAATGAAGTAAATTATTGCATCTAATATATAATAAACTAATAAACACAGTGTTTCCATTCATTTTTCTTTTTCAAATTTTTGCAAGGGAAAGTAACATGTCTGAGTACACCGAAGTCTGATTCATGAGTCAAGGTCTCAACCATAACAATGAGTCAAGTGGTGCAGTTCAACCACATTTAATCACATTAGTCGTTTGGTGTGTAATGCTCTAATAGAACAGCGCAAGGGCATCCCGGTAGATAGGGGTGGATAAGGGGAACAAACCTCCCCCCCCCCCACCTTGAAAAAAAAGTGGAATTTTACAGTTTTTTAGTTGAAATTACTTGTTAAAAGAACGAAGGCACTAAATGATCATTCCACCATTGTCCTAAGCCAAGCCAGGTCCTGGGCAAGCCATTCTCCAATATTGGCACTCAATTCAATACAAGTATGGAGTCAAGCTGTTGGATGTGTCCCGATTTATCCGTAGTGTGCTGCCGCCTGTTATTTGACTAGTTTTATTCTGTCTTCACCCTGAATTGCTAATAATATAGTGTCACAATACCTAGATTGCTTGTTCTTGGATGACTGAGCAACATTTACAACATTTGTGAGGGGTAGGTTCTAACTTTCAATCAGCCCATCATTAGTGTTTCTTTTTTTTTGACTGCTTTTGACAGTAGGATATAATTTTTCTTTTTGGATCATTGGTTTCTTTTTGTTCTTGAGTTAATTGTACTACATGAAGATCCCCCAATGCCATGTTCAATAACACCATTTGGTCAACGCATCCTGACAACTATGCCTGTATCTATTCTCATCACTCATTCTAAGAAACATTCTACACCACGCAAGTAATTCTTTCACATATTGTTTTGCTACAATGCGAATCACTTGATAAGTGATGTTCGACTGAACTTGCCTCCGAATTTTTAGAAAATAATTCATCTGAACTGTTAGTCTCATAGATAAGAATAACTAAAACCATGTATGAAAAATTTTAAAATTTATTTCAACTCTGTATTCACTAAATGTTTCTCATTTCATACATTTCCATTCTTCTATTTCTAGGAGTCCAAAAATAAATTTTCCCCTAGTGAATTACCACATCAAGTTAATATTAATATGACAGGAAGTAATGAACAGATGCGAGTATAGAACATTAATAATCAACCAATCACAAATGTAAGTTTAAGAATTCAGACTGCAGCATTTACCAATTATTTAACACTGAATCAGGTTTATTTCCTCACCAGTATCAATCATTCAGAACATAAAAATATAAGAGTTATACACACACAAAATGCCATTACAAACTTCAATAATACTCGTACATTAAAAAAATTCCACTGAAATTAAAAAAAGTTGTGACGACTTCAATGAGTTAAATTCTCAAGAATATCATCCATAATTCAATTTGTTTTTGTCAAGATAAAACCAGATTACAGCCAAAATAGTTCCGCAAGTCATTATATTATAGTCAGACTTTGTTAAAACAACAGTAGATTTTCTTCCAATTTATATTTCACATTTGACTTTCAACAACTTATAGTTGCCATGATACGAATTAAACAATGAAGGTCATGGAATTTTGACCTCAAAAGAAAGAGTACCAGAAAACTCTCACAGTTCATTAATTACTTTTCTTGGAGGCTTTTATGACCATTACAGAAAGTGCACAATTTAAAAAAATGATACATTGTATAAGTTTACAAATATTCCCAATATGAAAAGTTTATAAGCATTATCTCATACTATGTTAATATTAACTACAGCAGAAGTAAATAAATAGAAAATGAGATTAAATATAATTCAATCCATGTGTCCAGATTAAAATTGATCTATTGAATTCATTTCAATGAAAATATAAGGCTTCAACGAACTCACATATTATTGCATGAAAGATGTTCGCTTCAAATATAAAAAGCCGGAACAACATTAGTAAAAAGAGTGAAGATGTTCTCACCTGCTGTGTCTGCGCTTCCTCCGATCTGAACGTCGACGAGAAGATTCTCCATCAGAATCCACCAAATTTATTACTTCAGGGTCATCCTTCTCCAACTTATCATTAACAGATTCATCTTCATCTGACATATAAGCACCAAGGCGTGCTTGCAAGAGAGCCTACATATAATGGTAAGCATTAATACAAGAAGCAAAAATCCACATTAAGGAGATGGTATGTACCAGAAGAGAGTAGAACAGAGATGGAAATAAAACAAAAGTGGAGAAATTAAATACAAACACCTTGAAGAATATCATGGTAGTAAAGGTGCAATAATGAAACAGATCAAAGGGAAGAAAACAACTAAAAGGGACAGAAGAAACACAATTTGAAATTTTTAAAAACTTTCAAACAGTTCATAACACAAGATTCCTCATTTCACATTGGTCCATGACAGAAAAACTAAGCGTAATCTTTCAACCGAACTCAAAACAACAATCATAACACAATATTATTTAAATAATCAATTTGACACTCTTATTTAACTGCAACAATTTTAAACTAAAAATCATATTTTATCAAACACACTCAAGGAGATAATATGGTAATATTACTTTTCATAAAATATTTGAAAAAAAACATACAGAGGAATTAAATTGTAACTTTTCACAACAAATATAAATATATTTTTAAATCTAATGACAACAATTGCATAGGGATGGAATGAGTAAGGACTCATTTCTTACATCCTTATTCCAGAAGAATAAACACCATACTCCTTTCCGCTGAAAGAAAATTATATATAAAGATATAAATGAAGATATATAACTTCAAATTAATCAGTAATATTCTAATCAAAACCTCTTAACTTGAATGTGACTTGTGAATTGTTGTAGTAATTCATAAAACAAATCCAATAATATGATTAAGTTTTGAAGACAATAAAAATTCTCAATAAATTCAAAACAAAGATGAAGAAAGTGCATTGAAATGAGGCAAATTACATATCCAATTTTTGCTGCTATGAAATGAGTTAAGAATACAACTAGTTAATTTATAAAAGCATTACGAATAGGTAAGAAAAATAGAGCAAGTATTACACATATTTCATGAGCATACTTAGTACATTTATATTTCAGTAAATGAATTAATATGTATAACAAAAATTATCACAAATATCAAAGTTATGTAACTGAAAACATACAAAATAAGAAGGTTTGTTGATTGGTTTGTGATGCTAGCAAGTGCATGCATGAGTGTACAGAGAGAAGAGAGATGGAGAGAGGGGAAGAGATTATGATGATGAGGAGGAGAGGGAAGATTAAAAAACTCACATTTCATCCCCTTCTTCCATAATTCTTTTGAAAGCAAATTAACTGAAAAATATTTTCTTTAGAATTGCAACTCAAGATTTTTTCTTAGAATCAATTTGAGATAATTGGGAAACTGACATATTGATTCTTAAGATTAAATAAATCCTAATGGAAACTGAAAGCTGCTTGGAACAGAACACAGTATGAGAGTTTAATTACAAAATTTATAGATTAAATTAACTCTCATACTATACTAAAATATGTTCATGTTCATGATGCTCATAAGTCAACTACAATTTTTTATAATTACAATAAAAACATTAAATGTTCTATGGTGATGAATATCATTCTAAAATATAAGTAATTTTAGTATAGTAAAATATAAGTAATAACCCAATAAAATTTTACCTACAAATGTTTAAGTGGGCTAAAATGGGAGTCTCATGAATCTATAAGGCAACAGAAAATTGGTTTTAAATGATGAATAAACTATCTTAGGTAAAAGCAAACCTAATAAATGATCATTCATATTTTTAAATATTTCAAACTATTACCTTTTGTCTCATGAGATCTTCCAGATCAATGTCATCTTCAATGACAGTTATCTCTATGTCAGAATCAGATTCCTCTTTTATTTTACATTCTGACTCCGGTTCAGATGACTCTTCGTCTATGATTCTCAATGGGTTAACCCCTGTGAGATCAACAACAGACATTTCTTTTACATCAGACTTCACAGACTCTAAATTAGGATGGTGGTCTCCCTTTCTCAAAAGGCTTACTTCATTTCCATTTACGAGTTCTGAAGATTCACTCAATTTCAAATCTTTCTTTTCATCTTCAGATTTAACTGTTTCTCTTGTACCTTTAAGAACAGTAGTTGTTGAACTATCATTTTTTATACTTTCACCTTCACTTCTTGACAAACTGAGCTCTTGAACTTGTTCAACACTTTTCTCATTATTACCTTTACTATCACCTTCTGACTTACAGATTATAGGTTTCGTTTCTTCTTTTAATTCTTTAACCTCACGCTTAGAGCTTCCTGAACGTATTTTAACAGAAATATCTTTAGGTTTAACTTTGGATTCATTTAAAATTTCACCAACTTCCCCTTCTTTCTTATGTTTCTTCTTCTTATGGTGTTTCCTAAATAAAGAAAGTTCAAATATTGGAGGATTAACAAAGCAATAAAAATAAACTCAAGAAAACTCAAATGGGAACCACAAAAGTTAGAAAAAATGCCCTTGTCATATAGTTTGGTATAAATGAAAAGTTGGTCAGCAATACTACATCAAGTCAAGATCTACTAGCACAATATTACTTGGTAAAAAAAATACAGTATGGGTAAGAAATTGATTCAACACAATTAAAGACATAACAAAGAAGTTTAACACAATATTGTTCACTTTAATTTGCTGATTACAGTGCAGTTGAAGAAATAATTAAGTGGTCCTATATAATTCTATTTTAGTATAATATGGTACACATTCTTTATATGAGATCATAAGTGAAAATTTTGTTTCAGAAATTAATTCTAAATGCAGTAAAACCTAGTTTATCTGGCCCTTGTTGATCCAGATCAGATTCATTAACAAAATATATTTTTTTATTTATCATTTAATTTAATAGCATAAGAAAGGATTTCAATGCATTAGTTTGAGAAAAATTTTGCAAAAAAAGTTTGAAACACTTTTTTAATTCATTATACTGTTCTTTGCCTACAATATTACAATAGAAAATAAAAGCTACATATTTTATTCACCATATTCAGTTTAGTTGTGATGGCTCAGAAAGCACTGACCCATAGGTCACATGAGTTGCAAATCTTTGTTGTGAAGACTCATCACCTGTTTTTTTTGTTTTATTACAGTTATTTGAAAATATTTTTGAACATTTTCTTACAGTATAAATGACAAGTATCTTCTCTCAGGTATATTGTCTTGTTGTATATTTCCCATATCATCCCCTTCATCAAGGTTTTTGTTTATCTGGGTTGTATATTTTTTTACTCAGAATTAATATAGTTATCATGCAAGGAAATGCCAAAAAAAAAGATATATTTATTCTGTTTTTATAATCTTGGATCAGCAATTTTGTTGAATAAATTTTCTCAAATCAGGACACTTGTATGAAGAATTATAGTTACAAACTTTTCCAGAATGGCCAGTCATGACATTCTGTTTCAACAGAAGTTTTCACCATGCCAAGACATGGCACTTTCTGCAACAAGTCTTACATAGTGGACTAAAAATAGCTATTATCTTATGTTTGCTTTAAAACGTGAGGTGAATTAAAAATAAAAATTAAGAATTACAGTATATTAAGTCCCGTATATGTTCTAGGCAGTGAAGGGGAAACAAGACCGAGAAATAGGTATCAGTCATCCACTTCGGATATCTAGGCAGGGAATTTTGGCATAATGCACACGATGCTAAGGGTGTTACGTAACGCACCACAGGAGGTGAGAGGGATTTCTCATGTCGTTTTAGAGCATTAAGGTGGGGTAGAATTAACATTTGTGAACAAAACGTTGACAGGGTTGTTTTATTGCGCACTTTCAACCTTCACGTTCTTCATTGTAATCCATGCACTCAACCTCGGCGAGAGCCCTTCGTAATGAAGAACGAGTAATTAAGTCTATCTCAATTCGCCCCCACGTTTTATTTGGGGGAGAGGTATTGTTACAAATGCGTAATGGAAGGAGACGGGTGTAAAATATGGTAATTTTTTCGTTTCGTTTTTATGGAAGGTCCCTTGCCGTATACGTAACGTTAATGAAGGTAGACGCGTAAAGTACCTTTGTTACGTATAAAGAAACTTCATAATTCATTACATACATTACGTCCCCTTCCAGCTTTGACTCAAACGGCACTCGAACTCTACGCTCGCAAGAATGATAAGGATTCTTAAACTGACGGCTTTAGATATATAGTAATGTGATCCATTTGGAGGACCCATCCAAGTTGAGAGGTCCCGGGTGGACCACCGCCGTAGTACGCAAAGAGCATTAGTGCCACGGTGAACCCTATTTCATCTGGGCGTACCCTTAGTGTGCCTCAAACTTATGAGTATGCGCAGAAGCAACTCGTGCAACTATGGCGAATACGCTAGCACGCAGGTATGCTGTACAACGGTTTGAATCAGTTTTTGAATAGCGAGCGTGCGTAAAGGCTATCGTCCTGAGAGTTGCTTCTGCATATATTCAGGAGATAGTGGTACACTTATGTTCTTGTCACAACTGGAACCTTACATACATTTATATATTCGGATCTATGTTGCTCAAAGAAAAGTCGATTGCACGAAAAGCAGTCCAATACTAATCCGTTATTCAATTGTGATCATTCCCAGTTATTCGTAACTGCACAGTAGTGGTGATTGGGAAACAAAAAGGGGGGGGGG
>NNCF01128823.1:75140-109151 GCA_002313205.1 Laupala kohalensis | reverse complement strand
CCCCCCCCCCCCAACGCCGCCACTGGCGATGGGTAAACGGAAAACAATTTCTTGAAGTCAGTGCTGTAAATACAACACAAGGTATATTAAAATATAAAGCTTAAGTAATTATATAATATGTGAAAACAGGAAGTACGATAATAGCCATCAAAATACGACAATTTTGGAAAGCTTGTACGATAATTTTCATTTGAAGACCTGGCAACGCTGACATGCTCGTAAGTCAGTGGTCCACTGTACACTTACCGTACAATGATACAACGCCACTTTTTACGTATGATGTCAATGGGATGCTAGTGAGAGAGTTTAAAGACGGGGCCTGGGCTGTATTTGAGGTTATGAGAGTTCTCTTGGTCCTTGTTGCGTGTGTGCTAACAGTACAATTTACTTGTGTCAACTTGTGTAGAAGTAGTCTGTTTGGGTTTACGACTTTCAGTGTGATTGGAGTCAAAGGATTTCTACAGATGCACAAGTTCTCTACAGATGGGGGCAGTCTCAGGTACGTTACGCGGTCAGCACCATGAAAGTAACGATAGGGTTCTAATGACCTTGACGAGCCCTAAAGCCCCACAAAACAAAGTAACGATACGCGGGGAAGCGTGTAGGTTATGCCGGAGCTCTCTAATTACTTTATTAAATATCGTCAAAAATCCACGTACGTAATTACTAAGGGTACGCCTAGGTGAAATAGGGTTCACCGTGGCACACTCAGGATAACAAAATTCGGCCACGTTTAAGTATGCGGTCCCAGCAAGTTTCGATAAAAACACTGAAGCCATATTACTATAAATATTATTAAACTAACGAAAATAAACATTTTATTCATAGCTCCTCGTATTTAAGTAATTAAAAAGAAAATTTGTTCCGCACTATTTTCTTCTCTTATTGTAAACATTATTTGGTTGTAACAGTAGTTTAATTTATGGCTTGAGGCAGCGAGCCATGTACAAACAATAAGTTCGGCAGAACGAAAGATGCCCTAGATGGCGATGTTATATTCATGGGTACCCGCGATTCTTTTTCAACGAAAATCGGTGAATGAGAGGTGGAGGTGATGGTGGTTATCGAGATCATTTTTATGATTAATATATATTCGCAGTTTTACAATGCAGTTGAAGTTAAGTTTTAATGCGGTAGTTTGTGAGAAACCTACAACGCGAGAACGTCTATTGTGTTTTTTGACTCTATACTGTTCATTTTACTGAATATACATTTATGGCAGCTTTGGGCACAACTAACTGCAACTCTAGAAGAACTGTCACAATTCATCAGATTGACAAAGATTTCAGGGCAGCATTTCTTCGAGCAAGGAATGTACACTGTTGACTACTGTAAATGGATTTAAACAAACATAACTTTTTTATTCAATAGAAATATTTTCATTGAAAAGCTCTACATACCATGAAAATCTAGACAATTCTATATATTTAGAAGCTAGCCTAGATGCAAAGGAACAGGAATCTTTGAAGTCATTTCACAAGATGGGAAAGCTGGAACTCTAGTCTGCCTCCCAATGCAGACTATGAGGATGAAAAGAAGATTAGAAACAAATAAACCCTTCCACTAAGATTTTCGTGGATGAGTCTCTAAGGAACATATCAATTAGATCCTTATCTTTTGCCACTTCACCTACAGTCGGCGCAAAAATTACATAGACTCGAGTTTATGCTATCATATCTCAACGGAGAGGTATAATAAAATAGGTATCAAATTAAAGGAAACATCTTCAAATTTTACGTAGCTGCATTAAAAAAATATTTTGTCCACACAAATTTTGTTTATGCGAAAATCCATGAAAAATACCTTTTTTCTTGTTTCCTAAACTAAATCTTATTTTTGTAAAAACTAGCAATTGCATTAACTCCAAATTTTAATACACATTAGTTATGTTCTTTATAAACACTTTGGTCAAGTTTCACGATTTCACTTCTATATTAATTTTTTCTTGTAAATTTTGTAACCAAAGCAAGGAAAAAGAATGTGCTAACAAATATCAACTCATAACAAATTATCAATTGTGTTTATGTATTCAACACCATGAAATTTATTTAAACGATAGTCTGGCAATGCCAACAATGCTTGAGACAGAAGTTTTAGGTAAAAGATAAAGTTAACAGTAGCTCACAAAATTTACAAGAAAAAATAACATATTGAAATAAAATCAAGAAACTAGAAAGCATCTTTAAAGATCATATCTGCTGTGTATTAAAATTTGGAGCTAAAGCAATCACTAGTTTTTACAAAACAATTGTACAAAGTTAAGATTTAATTAAGAATATGAGAAATCTGGTATTTCCATGGATTTTCACATTTAAAAAATTTGCATTGATACACACAATTTTTTTAATGCAACTATGTAAAATTTAAAGGTATTTTTTTATTTTATGGCTATTTCAATACATTCAGCCAATCCATTGAAGAGGTGTGATAGCGTAAACTCCAGTATTCATAATTCCTGTACCAGCAGTAGAGACATGACGACTCAGTCATATCGAGAATAGAAGGTAAGAAAAAAAATTAGTGAAAGAAGAGGGAAAACAAGTATTTTGACTGCATCTACATATAAAATGGGACTTGAAGATTTAACAGAAGAGAAGTAGTACAGGGAGGAAACATTGTTAAGAAAAGCAAAACAGTTGAGGCAAGAGGTCAAACAAAGAAAAACATTACAAACCATGTAAAGTGACCAAAGAGACTCAGAAAAAAAACTGTGAATCTACACCGGAGTTCCAAATCAAAGATTATGATGATTGTTCTGATGAAGGTTTAAAACCTGAATGCAAACACTTTTCTTTGTACTTAGCAGGAAAAGTTTTTAATTACCTTCCCATATCTTTAACATGAGCTCCTGGCCTGGTGCGGTAAGACCAAGCATGTTGAATTATTATTATTATTATTATAAAAATGAAGCATACTACATTTTTAAATAGATTATCGCAGCCCCAAAAGTAATAAGTAGTTGTTTACATGTTTAATATTATAGAATCAGCAAGCCATTAAGAGGTCACCCTGGTCTTACCCCACTTCCCCTACTTGCACTCATATGATCAATATACATCTTACACAGTGACAGCATATCCATAAGGGCTCTCAAGAGCATCACTACCAATGAAACTTAAAACAACTACACTTGATAACTGTAAGCTGAGGAACACAAAATAAAACAGAAAAAAATATTTTTCATTGTTGAAGGATTTGTATTTTTTTCACAATTCTTGAATTTCAACTCCAAATTGATGCCATCACAGGATTATAACATAACATTGCATAGTGGCTATCATACAGAGAAAAATAAAAGGAATTATTTCCAGAGTTTAGGTAAAAATGAATTAATTAATTTAAGCAAAATAGGCTTTTGGGCAGATTTGATTGAAATTACAATGATATAAGGACTAAAATTTGCAGATACACGCGCAAGGTCTTGCATACATAGAGTAATGCAAAAAGAGATGGATATCTCTAGTCCCTCTGAGTGATGGAAATAAAGGATGAAGTTTGACACTTGTCCTTCTGCGGTGAGTTTGTTGGGCATATGATTCACAACATCTTGCCATTCCTTGTGGATCAGACATTGGACAGAGTTGTGGTTTTTAGTGAGTGATAAATGTGTGCCATCAAGAAATAATACGGATTTATGCTCCAGCATTGTAATTACAAACGATTTCAGTTAAATAATTAGCCAAGGGGGGAAAAAACCTGGAACTCAGGGTCAAACTTCTCCTGAATTATTATGCTTGCTTGAATACAAAAAATTAAGTTCTTAGAGTTGTCCTGCAATACACAGCACTTCAATTATTTCTGTTCCATGAAACAACTTAAATTTTGCATGGAGATTATTTGCAAATCTCAAAAACAAAATACTACAAGTAAAATATAATTTGAAGTAATTCTGAAATTTTCTGTTTATAAATATTAAATAACCTGATTTTTTGTACTGACCAATACCAATGTTAATCCCTCAATTTTAAAATCACTTATCATTGAAATGTAAAACTAAAATCTTGAAATGGTAACCTTAGAAATACATGAATTATTTGATGGGTTTGCATGCAATTTGAAGTATTAAAAAAGTAGTATAACAGTCATTCCATATGAAATCATTTCACCATATTCCATTTTCATTCTACCACAACATTTACTCAATATCATCCCTCACATCATTTGTGCCAAACACCAACATTCCCTTATTCCCTGATTCCCCAGCATAATCACATTGGTTCTACAAAGCCATTGAAAGAGCAGGCCAGGGAAACAATGATGGAACACTGCAGTGCGCAGTGAGAACAAATACATACATACACACACACATGCATATTTACTTCATTATGAGCCCATGATATATCCTTTAAAATTTTTTGCACAAATGCTTTTGGAAGATTCCTGGTTAAAATATTGATATTCAAAAAAATGATCATTTTTACTATATTAAAAAAAACTTAAAAGAATTACTCATGTTTGAAAGGAATAAAGATGCACATCATATTAATGCATACACAAATTGGAAGACAATGGCACAAATTTCAGCTCTTGGGGTCAAACAGCTTTGTACAGTAGTTTGAAGATTTCAAAATTTGGCAGAAATAACATGGTTTTCAAAATTTTGAATACTGGTAACTAGAAATCTGATGGACAAAAAATATATATTTTTGCATTTTTAGTACAGACGTATTGTACTACCGATATACTATAATGATTAATTTTAAAACATGAAGGTCCAGCCATGGGTTGCATTACATGGTCAATCCCATTACTTCACAAGTAATTTACATGGTCAATCCCACTACTTCACAAGTAATTTACATGGTAAAACCCACTGCTTCACAAGTAATTTACATGGTCAATCCCACTACTTCACAAGTAATTTACATGGTAAAACCCACTGCTTCACAAGTAATTTACATGGTCAATCCCACTACTTCGAAGTAATTTACATGGTAAAACCCACTGCTTCACAAGTAACTTGCATGGTAAAACCCACTGCTTCACAAGTAATTTACATGGTAAAACCCACTGCTTCACAAGTAATTTACATGGTAAAACCCACTACTTTACAAGGAAGTCACATGAAGCTAACAAACTAAAACTAAATAGATGATAAATCCACTTTATACACCCAAAACAAAAGTTGAATTTTCATCTTTTCTCTCTATCTAATAAAAGTCATGTTGTTCACCATACATAATAAAATGACAATACTCACTTCTCATGTTTCTCACACTTCTCATGTTTATCATTCAGGTGCTTTTTATGTTTATGGTGGTGTTTATGTTTCCTCTTCTTTTTCTTTTTACATATATTTGCATCTTGGGGTATAGCATCACTAATGTCTTTTTCCATTTTTATTACTTCAGTACCCACTTCCATAGAAGCTTCAGAGTTTGTGTCAGATGCTCTACAAAATCCAGTCAAATATAATAAATAGACTAGTGTAACTTAAATTCACATTTTATCAAGAGTTCACAAAGAGATTTAAAAGATTTATCACAAGAAAATTTCATAATCCTTTCACAACAAAATATAATTAAATAACTTCACGTGCAAAATTTGGAGGATTATATTTATAACCAATAACAATTTATAGATATTAAATGTATCATTACCAATTTAACAACGAAACTTTGAACTCGCTTTCACTGATACCATTAAATGCACAAACAGAAATAGAAAACTAAGGAGTTTATTCAAATCAATGTATCAACCATACAATTCC
Organism: Laupala kohalensis; assembly: GCA_002313205.1. Lineage (NCBI taxonomy): Eukaryota > Metazoa > Arthropoda > Insecta > Orthoptera > Trigonidiidae > Laupala > Laupala kohalensis. Next base: position 103,441 of record NNCF01128823.1, on the reverse strand, counting down.
GCGTTTCCAGTCAATCCTCAAAGACATGAAATCGACCCGAAACCTAAATTGCGCAATGGAAACGGTATCTTGGAAGGTTCTCAGGGAAAAATATTCCAAGCTTGATCACATTCACTTACCCCATCTTCGGCTCAATCTAAATCAAAAATAAAAATAAAGCAAGCAATTTTCAGAACGATGAACGCAGAAAAGGTGTCACATTACTCGTATAACAAACAACAGACTTTACAATGATAAAAAAAGTTTTACTCTCCAACGTTTCACTTTAAGATATTCGGCAGCCAGTTACGTACGAGAATCAGACGAGACCTGGAGGAGATTCCGAGAACTATTCTCGATGGGCGTGAAAACGCGAGACTCAAAAGGAGCGGGGACTGAGCGGGGATAATAAAAAATCAACAATTATGATATTGCATTGTTTTCTATAAAATACAGGAACTTTCCCGAAAAACTGCTTTTCGGATTTTCTTTGAAGGCTTACGAAAAAAATTAAACTATTATTAAATTTATTACAAAAAGAAAAAAGCATAGTTTAAACATATCAGAAAAAAAATCTTGAAGACATTTAAGGCGGCTCCACACATTCGCTATTCGGCGAACTCCGAGCAACTGCTCGCCGACTAATGTGGATGGGTTGCTCGCTATTCGTCGCATCACGAACACCGGTGCTCGCCTTTTCCCGCAGCGTGTCGGTCTTTTGAGACACATCAAAGGAAGCCAAGCGTAGGCGAACATACACGAATGACCTGTTCGTGGTAATGTCCACATATTCGTGCTTTTACGAATACCAAGGATCGCGAGTATACGAGTAATACGCTTTCAAGTTATTTCGAGTAAGTAATCGCTGAAAAAACTTATTATTTGTAATTTTTCTCTTTATCGTACAAAGTAATGTGTTTTTAGAAGTGATAAAATAGAGAAATTTGAAGTAATAAAGTAGTGATGGAGAAACTTCATTTATCCCCAACGTGTTCATACGTAGTTTGCAACTGCTTTTTGACTATAAAGTTTATGTGATGAGAGATTTAAATCGCAAACATTTCTTTTCACTTTATTTTACTTTTATTAAGCGTCCTAATACTGAGAAGTCTCTCAAGTATTTCTTTTCTTTTCCTTAATCCTATATTTCTAGTTTTCACTTTTATTGCTTTTATCTTCTGACCTGGCCTTCTCTGTGTGCTGAACGCTCATCCATGTGTTTGCCGTGCATGGCGACCCGTGTCGAAGGGAATGGGAATCCTATTGACTTGAGGAACTGCTGCATGCTTTCTTAGATGCGCCCCAATACGCTCGCTTTGGCATCGACCTCTACTAGACGGGCGATCGGGGGCTAACCCACCCCCGACCAATCGGCTCGGACTAGGTCTTCGACTGAACTCCATGGTGTGAGGGGGCGCGCAGGGGTCCTTCCCGCTGGTCGGTGGCGTTGGAGCAACCCTGCTTAACGAACCCTGCGTGTCCCCACTATATCCCCGTGTCAACCCTGGCACCCCAGTGGGGTGTCCCCTTGTTGGACTCCATGGTGGGTGGGGAACACGGGGGTGAAATTTAAAATCCATACATATGGAAACTACTGCCTCCCAAAGCCCCCCTATCGCCCTCTTCCTCTAGCAAGAGGCGATTAGTCGGTGAAACTGTTGATCTCAACAGTTTCTTTTGTAAGCATAGCGATACCAAAAAATCCTCGCTTTTATTTAATGCAGTGTCTTGCGAAAGCAATTCACGATATCATCAGAAAGCTTCAGTCTGTAGTGCGCCAGCGGAATAGTGAAATTCTGTTGGAGGCACGTACAGATAAGCAGATCGAGAACGTTTAGAAACTAAAAGAAATTCCGTGACGTGATGACAGAGGATGAGGCTGCATACGCACAACTCTTAAGGGAAACGGGTGCACACAATTTTTTTTATAAATGTAACACGAAGCGAACATCGACAGACAAGTAGAAATACATTAAAGAATTGTTGCGACCCACCACGCGTGCTGTAACAACTCGAAGACTACCGAAGAAAGGATCGGGACTTCTTTTAGAACACCTCGCTATAAATACTGGCGGGATCCGAATATGCTTGTAGAACGTTTACGTCTCTTACATGCCTCTCAAGCAGCCGGACACAGTGGGCATAGTCGTGAAATTGTAAACATTGAAAACGAGCTTCGAGTCGCCGGACTTATCGTTTGATGATGATGAAAAGAACGCGAGACGGTATTGCAAAAGAACTTCATACCCCCGCCCGCAAACGCTTTCGTAGACGACACGTCATCACCAATGGGTTGGATGATCTGTGGCAAGTCGATTTGGTGGATATACAAGTACGCCAAGAGTAATAGAGGGATGCGTTACATCTTGACGGTGATCGATGTCTACTCGAAATACGCGTGGGCCGAACCTTTGAAAAATAAGACGAAGGATGCTATCAAGAAGGCATTTACACACATCACCTCTTCAAAACGAAAACCTAATCTCTTACAAACGGGTAACTGTAGCGAATTTTACAATAGTGTTTTACAAAAATGGTTGAAGGGGAAAAGCATTCATCATTATTCCACCTATTCCACTATGAAAGCGTGCGTAGTGGAACGTTTTAATCGTACACTCAGAGAGCGCATGTGGCTTCGTTTCTCTGCCGAAGGTTCGCATCATTGGTTAACGATGCTCCCCGCTCTTCTTCGCGCGTATAATGCAACATTGCATTGCACTATGGGAATGCGATCGAAAGATGTCCAGGATAATCGCCTCATGAAAACTGTCTATGCACGTGTCAAACATCTCGACGCGCGGCGCAACAAGTTTCATGTGGGTAATCTCGTACGCATTAGCAAATACAAACATCAATTTCAGAAAGGTTATGAACCCTCGTAGACGACAGAGCTGTTCAAAATTGTTATGGTCCATCTCTCGAATCCCGTAATATATTCCCTCCAAGATGAGCAGGGAGAAGCCATCGCCGGATACTTTTATCAAGAAGAACTTCAATCCACGGGTTATCCAAAAGACTTCCTCGTAGAGAAAGTGCTTCGCAGAAAGGGAGCGCTGCGCTATGTCAAATGGTAGGGTTTTGACTCGAAACATCATCAAGACTTTAACACATCCTGTCCTAACACAAGTCAGTGTGAGACATGCCAAAGCAAAAATCCCTTTATGAATGATTTATATGAACCCGATTGTTATCTACAGTATATTGATTGTAACAATCTGTACGAACAAGCTATGGCGTAAGTTTTACCACTTGGAGACTTTCAATGGGTGACGGATGTTGCAAGCTTTCGCGTAGCGCAGGCGGTGATGGAGTAGGATAGGGGATATATGTTAAATGTTGATCACGACATTCCGGAACATCGTCACGACGCACTCAACGATCTACCGCTTTGTCGTGAGGCGCAGATACCCCCCCTCCCACCGCGAGAGTCGGCAACCGAAACTCATGGCTACAGTTCTTTGTAAAGAACGCTACGTCATTCACATTAGCAATTTACAACAGGCGCTGGACTTGGACTACAAACTTCTTCACATTCACTCCATTCTCTCTTTTCGTCAATCGCGTTGGCTTCTTCCCTACCTTGAACTCAACACCGCATTACGAAAGAATGCCACATCGACTTTTGAAACGAATATTTATAAATTGATGGTGAATAGTATTTATGGGAAATCGTGTGAAAATGTACGTCAACATCGACGCATCTATCTCGTCAACACGTGGGAGTGGCGTTGCGGTGCACGGAAACTCATTGCTGATCCAAACTTTCTCTGCTGTCGACCGATTGAAGGTGATCTCATGACAATCGAGTTGCTCAAAACGACAGTAAAGAGGAATAAACCTATTTATATGGGAATTTCAATATTAGAACTCTCCAAATATCACAAGTATGATTTCTTCTACACGTTCCTCAAACCGCGCATGCCCGACATGAAACTCTTATATTTAGACACAGATTCGTATATCGTGTCGACGACACGCAATGTATATGACGTCACGAATCTTTATCCTTCCCACAACGACACGTAAACATTTGATGCTTTAAATATATTTCACATCCTCCCTTGTAATAAAAAAGTATTGGGTCTCTTTAAGAATGAGTGCGGGGGTGATATGCCTATAGAATTTGCGGGTCTCCGTCCTAAAATGTATGCTATTCGGAAGCTCTTCCAGCTCACCGCATTTAGAGCGAAAGGTATAAAGCGGTCGGTCGTCAAAAACTATCGTCTCGAGTAGTATACAGACTGTTTATTTCACAATAAAACGAGAGTGGATATTCAACATTGTATTCGATCGAAAGCGCATTCGCTTTTATCTTTGGAGCAACAGAAACGCTCTCTTGTATGTTTCGATGTTAAACGGCATTTGGTGGATAAGATAAATAGTTTACCGTGAAGGCACTACAGCACTGTCGAGAGTGAGTTGTCCTCTTGAGTAGACATGGAAAAACATATGTTTTGGCATGCAGATAATGTAATGGATGTAATGATAGACATCATTTCACATTTGCACAAGAAAAACGTCAACGCGATCCCCGACATTGCAACTCAGGCGCATGTATGTCTCTTGCCATTATTTGAGACGCTGCATGATTCTGCGCTCGTTGAACGCGAGCGTGTCATACGTTAAGAGCTCTTGACGCTCGACCCTCCTACTGAAAACCTTCCACCCCCTTACGATGCTGCTGATCTTCAAGACTGAAAAAAATGTCTTCTTTCTCCTTTACACGAAAAAGTGAAAAAAGAAGAACCTTTTTTCTCTTCTGTTTCAGTGCGCCATATGTCAAGAGGTCTTCTCGCTCTCTCACCCCCTGCGCGCACATCTTCTGCAGGAAGTGTTTAGAGATGAGGAACGCAAATCATCCTGCCCAATGTGCCGAGCGCACCTGAATGTGATGTGTCGAAGACCATCATTTTCAGATTTTATTCGAAATATGTTATGACACATCACGTGTCGAAACATGGGTCTGTGTGTGGGGGATGTGACAGAACACCCTGGGGGGAGTGCTCGACGTGTTTTGGAAAAAAATTATATATAATACATTTATTTTTATATAACACAAAATTCAGCTTTTTCATTTTCTTCCTTATCCGCTTTTCTCCTTCCTAGATTGAAGGTAGTAGTGGTGTGGAACTTTCTGACGGTAGAGCAATAAGCTTGATTCCCTGTTTGGGCATAATTTTTTAGTCCTTAAACAGTATAAAAAGTTTAATTATCTTTTTAAAAATTAATAATTTTGTTTCTTTAATTATTTTATTTTTAAAATCGAGTTGATAGTTTTTTTTTACTTCGTGTGATGTGAACATGACCTCACTGGGTTGGTGGTGTTGGGGGGCCACACGCGAATCACTGCCACTCGAGCAGAAACGAGAACAGAAGTGAGATGCCGGATAGCTTAGTGGTAGAGCGTTAGAGCTAGCCATTCTAAGGTCCAGAGTTCGGTTCCCTGTGCGAGCAATTTTTTTTTTACAAAACGTTTTAAAAATCGATAGTTTCCACTTCGCGGAGGTAATGACGTCAGAGGTGGAGTGGTGGGGTACATGACGTCACTGGGTTATCACTGCCACACAGCCATGTGGATGATGTAGTCTCTCTTGAGCAGTCGTCGACGATGAATGTCATATCCCCCGGATAGCTCAGCTGACTGCGGTTCAGGGTTTCACTCCCTGTTGTGGTATCCTTTTTTAATTTGTTTGTTTGTTTGTTTGTTACAATCTTACAACTTGTCACGCTATCTTACACGATGTTATGCAATCCTACAACATGTTACGCAATCCTACAACATGTTACGTAATCTTACGCGGCAGTTTGCATCTTAGCCCTTTTTCCAAGAAATTTCCCTCCAAATTTTTTTGAAACCCCCCTTACAAAATTTTGGATTTTGAACCCCCCCCTTTTACTCTTTTGGAAATCCCCATCGCCGCCATTTCCAACACTTTTCCCGCCTTTTTCATCCTTTTCCTGCCATTTTTCCCACCGCCCCTATTGCCTGGCTCCGTATCGACATTTTCCTTCAAAACCGCAATACTACAACTTCCGGTGATAAGGGTTTATAAGCTTTTATCTGGATCCGTACCGACACAAGTGTTCTACTAACTGTAACATTCAGCAAGCGAGACCCGCGGAGAAACAATCCCCCAGAGGACAATCTTAGACTTGTCTGTGGCGGAGAACTAGCTCCCCTCATTCTCGAAGACCTGCCGTTTTGAAGTCGGATTACCATGTCGGATCAACTTCCTCTAGTCGCCGCCGCTCACGGAGCAAAAATAGTGGACTTATGTTCGCGAGTGATCATTCCAGCAGTGATCAGGGCGACTATCTCGGGGAGGGAACCACAGCTAGATCTGGCTTTATAGTCATCTACAACAAGAAATCAAAACATCATAGAAAGAGTAGATAAATTCTAGATCTTGGCTCTTGTTTGGTCATCTTACGCTGCAAGACATTCGTTACCTCGCCCAGCGGGTGTCCGTTTTAAACAACTGCTAGAGGAAACTGTCACCACACTACCTTCTCCAGTGAAATACCCACACACTTACACCACCTTGGTCCTTCATGCAACCAACCATCGACTTTCTGCAGTATAAACTTTCAAAGCAAGAAACTCCTGCTGTTGTGTACCAACAGCACTTTGGAGAAGTAAAAAACATCTAATTGGATCATATGTTCATATACACTGAAGGCTCAGAAATGAATAATTCCGTTGGTGCTGCTCTCCACAGCCATAGTGCCACCCTATTTTTCACCTCCATTCGTTTGCAGCGTGTACACTGCTGAAAAATTTGCAATCCTTGAGGCGCTGAAGTTCATTCAACTATCTTCAATACGGCGTGTGGTTCTATTAGTGATTCTATTAGTGCTCCGTTGTCAATGTCTTCACTATACACTTCTGACACCCTTGCGCTGACAATTCAGAATCTAATAAGCCATCTAGCATTTCAAAATTTTGAAATAGTCCTTTGCTAGGTTCCTGGGCACGTGGGTATTATGGCTAATGAAGAAGCTGATGAAGCAGCGAAGCGGGAAACACAGAGGGCAGTCCTTGACCTTTTATCTGTTCCTAAGTCAGATTCAAAGGTTGCCATAAGATCGTCTCTTCTTGGGACATCGCAAGTAGAATGGCAAATTTACGCCTTCAAGCTGAGGAAGGTAAAAGACTCCCTTAAGACCTGGGTCTCATCATCCCGTGCGAACAGGCGTGAAGAAGTAATCCTTATACGTCTTCGTATTGGCAACTGCTATCTTACCCATGGTCATCTCTTACGCGGTTCTCCCAGGGGACTTACATCTAGTAAGTACGTTTTTGGCAAACACGGGGCCCCGAGCTGAGTTTCGTATTACTTCCATTTACTTGTGCCACTCTCCTTCCTTTCTCTTTCCTGACCTTCCTTGGTCACCTCTTGTTCTCTTCGATCCCGTCGCTAGTAGGTTGCGAGGGCTAGGGTATCTTTCATTTTCCTCGTGGTAAAGTTTTGATGTAATGATATATGTTTTGATGTGTTGTAATTCAGGAAGGTTTTTAGTGGGTATGGTTGTGTCATTCGGCGAGTCCCACACGCGAGGTGAGTCATGTTGGCTGTGTTTAGTGCGTAACTGCATTTTCCATACCTGTACTGAATTTTAGGGTTCTAATGACCTCGATGTCGACGAGCCGTAAAGCCCCACAATAAATTCTTACGCGGTGAAATTCCCCCATCTGTGAAACTTGCAACACAACACTTACCGTTGAACACTTTCTTCTGGAGTGTCTCAAATATAGTACCAGCCAACGGCGACACAATTTACCCAACAGTTTAAACGTTATGCTGGGACAAAATGAACCGATTTGGGCACGTCTTTTTACATTCCTTCAGGAATGTGGCCTCTGGAACAGTATCTGATCTTTCTTCGTATGTCATTACTCAAATCCATACACGAAACGGGGCTCCACCCACAAGTTCTCGGGAGGGTTTGGATTTAAATCTCTTTTTCTCCTTTACTTTGAATTAACATTTTCTCTCTCTAAATTTACTTTTCTCTTTTTTTACTTTACTTCGGTTTTTTATAATGTTTTTAATTTAGATATATTGTAATTCAGGATGGTTTTAGTGGGTACGGTCGAGTCATTCGACGAGTCCCACACGCGGGGAGAGACATGTTGGCTCTCAATAGCGCGTAACTACTTTTTCCCTACCTGTACAAAATTTTAGGACTCTAATGACCTCGATGTCGGCGAGCCGTAAAGCCTCAAACTAAAAAAGCGTCCTAAGTATAGAACATGTATTGACATTATTAGAATTGTCTATTTTTGAAGTAGTATTAGTATATATTTCCTGTAGACGAAATGTTCAGGAAATAAATAGGTGAAAATAAAAGTTCTGTGATAATAAATAATAAAAATATAACACTTAAATATAATGAGAGATATTTGAATAAATAAATAAAGTGGGATGTTGCGGAGACACAAATTAAGATAGTTATATAATATTAATTATTTTCGAGTGGATAAAATCTATAATGATTATACAAATCTTAAATTCGAGATTACCGATTACCATAGCTAAATCCATATGAAATAAAAATTAATTTAATTGATTTAATTAAGATTAGATAAGACCCATTTACTTTACTTAACATTTCACAAGACACAACTACATACGCAGCAGAATTTATGATTACTTCAGATTCATTCTCCATAACCTCTAATCAATAACACGAATATTCGTTGTTCCCATACCGAGCACATGCTCGGTAAATTGCTCATGTCTAAATCAGTGTGCTCGCCTCGGGGAAATACCCAGAACAAGTCGCTTTTGCTCGGGATTCGCTGTTCAGTTGCTCGGAGTTCGCCGTATAGCGAATGTGTGGAACCGCCTTTATCTCAATTTGCAAGTCTTATTATTTTGTGTTTTAAAAATTTCCTCGACATTTTTCCATTTTTAAACAGACTTTTAGTTTCTGGGGACATTAACTAACAAACAACAGTCACTCACAAAAATATTCGGTCACTCTCATATTCACTGATTTTGATTTCCTCTGTTAAATGATAAATAGAAATGAAATCAAGGAAGAACGAAACAAAACGCATTTAAATCGGTGAACATTTCTGAATAGAAAATGTAAGAGAAGCAAAACAAAGTACATAAAAGTAATTGCATTTTAACGAAAGAAACCTCTCGAAACGAGGTGGATATTTACACAACTCGTGCAAATAGCGAGCCCACTAAATGGCGGATTTGTTTGCGCAACTTGTGAGAATTGCGAACTCTCTGCGGGCGTACTATTTCCCTAAGTTGTGTGAATAATGAAACACTGCGTCGCTGATACCTATGTTTGTTGATATGTATTTTGGGATAAAAAAGTCAATATACAACAGTATTATTTCTGAGTACGATCTGTTGAGTCATATTTTCTTTTAATGTAAAACGTTTTTAATAGATGGATTGAAAATATTACGTTTACATTGCGGAGTGCTTAGTAACTAAAATTCCACTGGAGTTTTTATGTCATTCAAAACTGGTTTGTTTATAGTTTTCGAGCTTACGTTTATTTCAGTCATTAAGGAATTCGTTACAGATTTCAATCCCATGTAGAGAGTTTCATTTCAATTTAAAATCTTACGTTAAATATTACCCTAATTCAGAGTGTCATTCATATACTACAAAACTCTTTACCTATCAAATAACTCTCGTAACTCCTACGGTGCAGTTCTGGTCTCTGAGTCAGAACGATATGCCTATAAAACTCTATTTATTTACTTCCATTTTTCTTAGAGTATGTAGTAGATTACGCAAATTATTGAAATAGCGAGCCCACTTAGTGGTTGCGATATTTCCACAACTTTTGCAATTAGCGAGCCCGTAAGTGGGCTCACTATTTCCACGAGTTCTGTGATTAGCGAACCCGCTAAGTCGTCACTGGAGACTGGATATCACACAGCTTGATGAACTTTTATAACTACTTAAAGGCAAAATTTAAAAAAACACAAATATGAGGGCAGCTTTACCAGTCAAACTCAAATTACAAATAACACTGCGATATCTAGCCAGTGGAAACTCTTTCAGATACCTTGAAAGTCTCTATCGTGTTCCTAAATGTACAATCTCCAAGTTTCTTTCATGAGTGCTGGATGACATATATGAAGCACTCAAGGTTTTCATGAAGTTTAGAATATTTTTATTACATTACATTTTTTAATTGATTATGACACTCATGTACAGTAACTTTCAAGAAAAATGTTTTTCAGTGATTACAGTAATAACTTTTAAATTTGAGTACTAAACAACTAATTGTAAAAGACACAAAATAAAAAAATTAAAAAGGCACAAATGGTAAAACAACAAAGTATAAAAATAGAAAAAAATATAAAGAAGTCTTCCCTCATTTCCAATAGTGTGTTAATGAAATTTGTTATATGTCATATCCACAAATGCTCTTGTTTGCTTCATCCAGAACATTAAAATTTTGTTTCCTACCTTCATGATTACCACAACACGCCTTTCGACACAAAAAGAATTTCTAAAATTATGAGCTATCAGTTGAAGTTGCTGTACGGGTACACTCACCACCTCACAGATTATGTTATAATACTTGTACCTTCTATAATCTGTGCACCGCCTGTCGAAATGGCTGATACAGATCTCAATCTATTCATACGCTTTTACTTAATTTTATTTAAAATGTCACTTTAGCACTCCGAAGCATCAAGAATTGATAGTTGGAGTAGTTGACAAGCAATGTTTTTTTCCGAAGTGGGTGAATTCGTCTCCTTTATCTATTTTTTCTAAGTCCTCTTTTAGATTCTGCAACGTGTTAAGTATTTTCTTAACATGTTCTGGCATACTGCCGGACTTCAACCGCTTTTCTCTGCCGCAGGACTCCTGAGAATTCATTGACCTTGTGGACCCAGTTGCCAGAGGCCCTAAAGAAGTATTATTTACCTAGCAACCTTCAAACTCATCTGGGTTTGAGTTAGAGACCCAAAAACGGTAAAGTTCTCAAAGTGTTCAGATCTGACAATGGAGGTAAATTTGTAAACAAAGAGTTTACTTATTTTTTCAAGTCCAAAGGTATTATTCAGAAGAGAACTGTGAGATATACACTTGAGCAGATTGGAGTGCCCGAAAGGCAAAATATGTCACGTTTTGATGCTGCAAGAAGTATGATGTTTAATGCTAAATGTTCCAAACAACTGTGGGCTGAAGCTGTAAACACTGCAGATGATGAGCAGAATAAGGTGCCACATACTGGGATAGATAATTCTAGTCTTGAAGAGTTGTTCACTGAGAAAACTGTGAAATATTCTCATTAGAAATTTTTTATGATGCTTATGTTCAAAACAGGTTCGTGGTGATAAGTTGAATCCCAGAGATAAATGTATTGTTTTTGTTGGATATGATAAGGAAACAAAAGGGTATCGTTTGTTTGATCCTGATAAACCAAAGTGTATTTCTGTTGAGCACGTCATAAAGTTTCATGAGAGTAAATTTACTGCTAGTTCAAATACTGATACGGACATGTGATATTGTTTACAGTCCAATTCATGATATCATGGAAGAAAAAATGATGAAGAGACTGCATCTATAGAAAAAAACTGATGAGTTTCATGATGCTGAACATGGTGAATTTGAAGAGGAAGATGAAGTCATTAATGATAATAATGAAAACCCTGAAACTCAAAGAAGGTACCCCTTGCGAGAAAGAAATAGAATGGAATTCCTGACTTGAACTCTATGCTGCTTCGTTATATGAAAATGGAATTTTTGATGAAGACGTAGAACCTGATACAGTAAGTGAAGCTTTGGCAAGTGTAGATGCTTTGCACTGGGAAAATGCTATGAAAGATGAACTCGTCATATGAAGATAATAACGTATGGTTATTACAAAGTCTAGAGATAAAAATGTTGTGAGAAGCAAATGTGTTTTCAAAATAGAGCGTAAGAGTTTGGTCTATCATCTTTATGTCTATGAGTACGAGATAGTAAACCATAATTAACTACGACGATGAATGAAAAGCACATTTCGACTACTATGGTTAACCATGGTAACCTACTACGACGAATGAAAAGCACCCTATGTTGAAGCGACGAAAACCTTCACGTGATGGCGAATGAATGCGCTTATGTCGACCAAGGTCGAAATCGACCTTGATATCGGCACCAGCGATCAGCGCAGAGACCGACGATAAATGCATCAAAAACCCTTTGGTACTCTTTTTTCGCTCCTATCGACACTAGGTTCGCCATTGTTGTTGCTTACGAGATTGTATTACATTGTTCTGCGATGGATTTTGAGCAATTGATAAAATTTGCGTCCACCGTAGAGACGCGTTATGGGCAAAAAGAATTAAAACCACGACAGACGATTGACTATAAAAATTAATTCAACAAGTAAATTTGGTGTGGTTTCGTTGAAGATCAACTGAACGCAGGCGGAGAGGCTTTGAGCATCCGCGCACGCGTGGATGTGTCGATGACTCTACTTATCGTCGCTCCAAGATAAACGGAGTCGCGCTGCTCGCAGCTCCGCTTCACTCTCCTCTTTGTTCGTATCGCTAATCGTCGCTCCAACATAATCTTACCCTAACCTGACGTTAACCTTCACGTTATGACAAATGAGGGCGTTTATGTTGGCTCTGCGGCCAGTGCTAAAACGATAAAAGCAAGGAAAACCCTTCGGAATGTTTTCTTCGCTCTTTTCGAAGCTACGGTCACCCTTGTTGTTTCGGCTTCGAGATTTAATTACAGTATTCTGCGGAGGATTACGAGCAATTGTTGAAAACTGCGTCCAACGAAGAGTCGCGTTGTGGGGTAAAATGGATTAAAACCACAACAGACGTTGTGACTATGAAAATTAATTCAACAAGTAAATTTGATGAGGTTATGTCGAACGATCAACTGAATGCAGGCTGAGAGACTTTGAGCATCCGCGCATGCGCAGACGTGTTGATGACTCCTCTTATCGTCATTCCAACATTCAGGAGGATTCAGACCTGGTGAGGAATCAGAGACAGAATTCGTTCGTAGTGTTGAATACTGATGCCATGCTGAGCATAGCTTACCAATGGACACCAAAACGACTCGCATTTAGGTTTATTTACATTTATATAATTTGAACCATAAATTAATATGCCGTATTTATTCCCTCTCGAAACATTGAACAGTAGGAATGTCAATTATCGTTTTGTACTGAAAGTTTTCTCAAATTCATCAAAATTGGTTCTTTGTCCTCATCATGATCATACGCTCAAAATTTTCAGCCTATAAATTAAATTAATTAATTAATCAATAGATTTTTATAATGCAATAATTTAATCTTGCCTCACTTATTCTGCTAAGTAAATTCATTTTTTTCCAGGTCTGCGAATTTTCCTGCGAATGTTTATTTTCATATTATAATAATAATTTATCAATCTGCAAGTGAGCAATGCTTGGTGGCAGATGGAGAACATAATAGACATAATAAGAATATACAAAATACGACAATGTTAAATAAAATAAAAATCTTCGCTCAAATATCTATGAAAAACACACACACGGAATAAAGTACTTAGAAAATTAGTACACAATAAGCGAGAAGGAAAATACATCTAAGAAATTAAAAAATTAAATTAGATTCATATGTGTGTATATTCACACACGTAGAGAAACACATTTTCACTTACAAACATACACAGACACACACTCATACGTACAAGCACGCTTCAATATACACAAATATATCATTACTCCTATAACCTTAATGTAAAAATAATTGCTGTAATGTAATTAAAAGAAATTAATAACTATAAAAATAACTCCAAAACAGGATTGCTGTGAACAGTCACGCGCACTTCACATCACTACACTACTCTGCATTGCAATTCTATTCGCTCTGAACAATTTCTAGCCCCTTAGTCACATTCACTTCACTACACTGCACTTCACATGTGCTCCTATTTCCAAGAAACAAGAAGACTGTTGCGGAAACATTTTATTCTTTTTGGTAAGTTCGTAAGTGTTGTTGCAGGTAAGTTATTCCAGCCTACAATGGTTCTATTCACAAAGGAGTATTTCCCAATATGTTTTGTGTTTCCTACATTTTATTTTACGCTTGTGGTCGCTGCGACTAATGTAGTTCAGTTGGTGGAGCCAAGCGTTCACTGATTTCCATGCAGACCCTCCCATGTAGGCTTTAAAGAAAGCACAAAGACGCCCGAACTTTCTTCGATTGGAAAGTGTGCCCCACTCTAAATTAATATTTCGTGTGTTGTCCCTAACAAATTTTGCAGCCTTTCTTTGTATCCGATCTAATTCATTGATCTGACCCTCCCTATACGGATCCCAGCAAGCGGCACCGTACTCCAGTATAGGTCGGACTAATGACGTGTACGCCAAGCGTTTGAATTTCGAGTTCCGTTTTCTAAGTACGTGTCTTACGAAGTTCAGCGTTCTCCAAGCTTTCTTTGTTGCGTATTTTACATGTTCTGCCCAATTTAAGTTACGAGAAATTATAACATCTAAGTATTTACAACTTGAAAGTTCAGAAATTATATAACAATTTAATGTATAGTTCAGAGCAGGTTTTATTTTTGGTGTAGAAAAACATAAAGATCTACTTTTTGGAGGGTTTATTTTCGTTTTATTCGTCTCAGCCCATTTACACAATTCATTTAGATCGCACTGTAACATATAACGGTCTCTATCTTCTTTAATATTCCGATGTACAATACAGTCATTTGCAAATAAGCGCACTACCGAATTGATATGTTCTGATATGTCGTTACTATATGCAATAAAAAGAAGTGGACCCAAAACGCTTCCCGGAGGTACTCCCGAAGTCACCGTGGTTTCTTTAGAGAAGCACCCATCTATTCTAACTTATTGTGAGCGATCCCGGAGAAATTCACTAATCCTTTTGACAATACACGAATCAATTTCTGACTTCGCGATTTTTGCAAAAAGTTGATCATGTGGCACAAAATAAAACGCTTTTGATATATCAATTACTATTGCGTCAGTTCTCCCTCCCTCGTTAAGTGATTCAGCTAAGTCCTCGCAAACGGAAATAAATTGGCTTGCACATGAGTACCCGGATCTAAACCCATGTTGCGCGGGATGTAGAAAATTATATTTTTCCCAAGTGTTCTTCAAATAATCTGCAATGATGTGTTCGATCTGTTTACATACTACGGAGGTTAAGCTAATTGGTCGATAATTGCTAACTAATGAGTGATCACCTCCCTTGTGAATTGTTACCACGGTAGCCTTTTTCCAGTCGCGTGGTAATGAAGAATTATTTAATGTAATATCAAAAAGCCTGTCTAGGTACGGAATCGTGGTCTCCCCACCGAGTTTAAGTAAATCCCCTGGAATTTTAGCGTAACCGATTGTTTTTTATTCTTAATATTAGAATTCGATGACGCAGCATCCTAGTATTTAGAGCAAAAGTATTTACACGGGAATTATTTGTCAAATTTAGACTGCCGTTGCTAGAGGAAATACCAAAAAACCGACGAATAATGTGTTAAAAATATTGGCCTTATCCTGAGGTTCTGTGTGGAATACACCGTTATTTTTAATTGCTGGTGTACTTTCTTTGTTCCCTTTCCGTCTTTTCAGGCACTTATAAAATTGTGACCACCTGTTGTCTTTCTTTTGGAAAATTTTCAGTAAAAAACTCTCGAGCATTTTTCTTCGCTATTAATAACTGTTTAGAGAGAAATTTGTAGTTATGTTTAAAAGTCAGTCCCTTTTTTCGATTTTTATACTTTTTTCTGACTTTCGCTTTCAAACGTCTAACGTAACTATTATAGTATTCAGGATCGGAATTGTTTTTAATTTTTTATGGAGAACAAATTTTTCAATGCTCTTAAATATTATCTTCTTAAAGTTTAACAAAATTTCTTCCATGGAGCTTCCCGTACCGGCCTATCCCGCGTAATTTGACGTAGAAAAGACTGGAAATTTGGCACATTTGTTTCATTATATTGATAAACTCTTCTTTCCTGTGGTCTAGAAATTTGAGAAGTAGCCCAGTGGACTTCTAAGATAACCGCGGGGTGGTCACTAATACCGTCTACAGTGTCGCAAGAGATAAGCTTATCCTCCTGTCGTACGAGGAAAACGTCGAGAACAGCCTCCCCTCTGGTCGATTGCTTCACTACCTGACAGTAGTCACAATCCCAAACTAGATTGTTTACTAATGATTGCGTATTGCTAATGCTATCTGAGTCACCATCCCGGTCAACATGCGGTAAGTTAAGGTCCCCGTCGATAATGCTGTTTCTTGATATATTTGAATGGAGACCCGTTTTATTAACTAATTTTTCCATCTCGCGCATTTCATCACTTTCACCGACTCTATATATCCTGGTAATTTCTAGAGTTTTTCCTGAATAATCTTCAATATCAACAGATATTAATTCGTAAACATCATCTACCGAGCTTACAGAACACTATAAACTAATTTTCATTCAAATAAAAACTCCACCCCCACGACTCACGCGATCCCGTCTGAAAACCGAAAAATCTGAACAAAATATTTCTGCATCTTTCACATCCTCCAATAGCCATGACTCCGTACCAGTAATAATATCTGGTTCCTAAATATCAAATAAATTGATAAACTTTACCTTTTTGTTGAATATACTTCTACAATTCACCTGCAGCAATACTAACGATCCACCCTTGGTCGACGAATTCCGTTTTCTCCTTCACCGCCGTCGCAGCCTACCCTTCCACCATCACCGCAGCCATTCGGTCAGGCGAAAATGGCGACGAGCCGAGAATCGAACCCGAGACTCCTGCGTTTGTGGAAGGTGAACGGGTGGTGTAGTGGTTAAAACCCATGCGAGCAAAGGAGTATTCCCGGGTTCGATTTCCGACTCGTCGCCATTTTCGCCTGACCGAAATTATCATATATCTTCTCAACTTGTAGAACTCAACGGAAGAAATATGTACACCGCAGCCATTGCTTCCCCCCATGACGCTTCCGACTCCGCCGTCGTCGCCTCCCTCTTTGTAGCCACCGTCTCCATTGTCGCCTCCGACTCCTCCGTCACCGTCCTCCGCATCCACGATGTCCTGCGTCGCCCCGCCGTCGTCCGTCCGTCCCTCACCTCCATCGCCGCCAACACCATCTCCCTCGCCACCTTCATTTCTCGCGCTCTCTTTATTTCCAACCGCTCTGAATACCGTATACTACATACCATTTGGAACATATGCATTATACATAGATACACAAAACAAGACGATTTATTTCATTACAATTTTCACTTGCTTATAATTAAAACAAAATAAAATTTGACTCAATAAACTAATTAAGATGAAATTTCTTAATGAATAAAGAAAATGAGTAAAGCTCTTATAATTCAAAAGCAAGTTTTGTTTGTTTGTTCATATTTCAAATTTAGTTTATTTAGCATGCAAACAATTTTCTAACAAATAAATTCAAATAATAAATGATAGAAATTGTTACAAATTGAATTTAATTGTTAAAAATCCTCGACTCATTAGAAAAGGGAACGTGCATCCATTGATCACTCCAGACAAAAATGAAGGTTGTGAACGAACCTCTGACTTAAAAAGTTCACTTCACAAGAAACTAATAATATTGTCACACATTTGTCGTAAAAATTATTTAAAAACTGACAAATCTGCTTTATGGGATTTATTACATAGAATCACATAAGTGGGTGTTGAAATTCCCCGTTCGGTGCGCAGCGACAGATGTCGCGCATGCGGTCAACAGCAGAACTCCGCACCAACGGTCAGCGGAGTGAGACAGCGCACCACCAATTAAAGATGACGGTGAAGCTATGGGGTGATGGAGGCGGTGTCGGGTTGCGGCGGACGAGCAGTGAAGGGACATTCGCTCCAGGGCAAAGGGCTGCGTCATTTCGCGTCTCAGCGAGTATCCATGGCCAGGCAGTCTGTGACGTAATGGGCCGTACAGCAAGCGCTTCTCTCCACACAATTATGGCTTTTACTACAATTCATAATCATTCTTCCAACGCTGCTTACAGTTGAGGTTATTATATTACCCCCCCCCCATACACACACACCTCCTTTACCTTTTGATAATTTTGATTCTTTTGAATATTTATTTTCTAATACTTGTTTTCTTCCTAAATTTCCAATATTACAGCTTCTTGTGGTGCTTCTGAAACTACGAAAAGAGACGAACGAAAAGCAGGATAAGGGAAAAACACGTTGAGTAAAAGAAGAAACTTAAATATTCCTGTTATGAAAATGAATGTGGTAGGGGAAGGCTGAGAAGCATAAGTTTGAACAATGATGCGGAAATGTTAGGTCTTGATAGTTTTATACTATTTGGCTTCACGGAATTTCTGATTATAATTCTTACCGCCAGTTTCTCAAATTCGTCTACTATTACTACTGCCACTATAATCTATATAACTGCGACTAAATTAAAACACGATCATATGTCCCATGGAAATCGATTTACTAATATAAATTGTACACATAATGAAGAAAATTTTATTAATTTCACACATATACTTCACGATTCTAGTATTAATACAGTAATTTTCAAATGAAAAAATATTAAACTGAAACATTGTTTTAACTGATTAAATTAATTAAAGTATGCAAGTACTGATGATAAAAATAAACATAAACATATTAGTTATTGGTAGTAATAAAACTCATAATGTTTATTAAACTAACGGACACCAACCAATTATTTGCGTTCTTCATCGCAGTTCGTCTTGATTTCAAATCTCTGTTGAGATGTCTCAGGCGGATGAAGGTTCTCTCCGTCGCATACACATGTATTGCTTCAAACCTTAAAGGACAAAACGCACTGAGCGTTCAACCCTTAAAGAACAAAACGATTGTACTGTCCGGCGCTTCTTCGAAGCAGCATTTAGCCCGCTGTGTGATTTCAGGGTTCAGTTAGGGGTAGTCAGGGACGATGCCATTTTAGGCACGTGCGCTTTGCGCGAAGGGTTCAATTGACATGTTTGTACGAATGGTTTCCGGTGGACCAGGTTGCACATATATGTAAAAATATAAACAGTGAACAGATTCTGTATGAGTTATTCTAACCTCGAGAAAGCTAGGATCCTTGTTAGTGATAGTGTGGGTGGTGGTGTGGGTCGGTGGCAGCACAAGAACCTACCCTGATTAGTAATTAATCTTTAAAAAGTAGGACTCTAATATACCACGTCACAATATTCTCTATATTACTTGCACATAGAAGAAAACTCTGCACGTATCAAGTCCAGGAAACGAAAGAAAATGTTAATGTGCCGTACATGTAATCCTAGAAAAAATTAACATATAGACTTGTGATATCTGTATTTCTTTTTAATCTTGAACTCGCTCCCTCAGTTCTTGGAAACCAGCTGATATCTGCAAAAATTTTCCATATCAAGACTGGTGTTTTGCTCTCTACACGTAGGAGAATGTTTGTCTCAAGTATGTCTCTGTCACATCAATAATTTTACCTTATTTTGTGATTTTCTTTTTAATATTTATGCGAGAAAGAGACACTCTTCTGGTGTCATCCTGTAATATTACAGCAATATTTAGTATAATTGTAGAGTTTGGTAGAAATTGTTAGCAAGAGATCCAAGAAGCGGCGCAGCCCTTACTACTGGGCCTACACACGCTCTCAGATGCTTTTTGGAGTACTGAGGAAGAGTTTGGCAATATGAAAGCCTCGCCAATGGGCATGTCCTCGCGGACCGAGGAGAATCGGTCATACACCAAGTAACCAACACACGGAGTTTGTCCGAGGGAATTAATCGTTGCGAGAGGAGGAATCGCGGACAGTGCAACTCGCGGCTCTCCGCCAGAGTTTACTCGCGCCGCTCAGCTTCCAAATGTGCGGGCAAACGGAAGCGCCTTTCGACCGACAAATGTGGTCCGGAATAGGCCAATTTTGAGATTTTTTTTTCTCTCAATAATATTTTATTTTTCTCCTTATGAATTGAATTTGTTTACTATGTGTATTAAATATTTGTAAATGTGTGTTTAAGTTCCTTCGGCTCCCCATATAGTGAAGTATTCGGACCCCGTCCCTATTTTAGAAAGGGAGTTCTTTATACTCGTCGGCGACACCGTGTACGGTGGGGGTGTGCGGCATAAATTCACAATATACATGTATAGAAATATATAATTGCAATGATGTTAGCTCGCAACAATGAATAAATAAATAAAATAAATAAATTTTATTGTCAAAAAACAGTACAAACTGCGTATGACCACGTGGAGGGAAAAAAAACTAATTTACTCTCCGGAAGCAAGCAAGGGACCATCCCATCAATTCCGATCAAGGGCCCTAAGGCAGAGGCGGATTCAAAAAATTCAGCAAAAATTCCTAGATAAGATAAAAAGTTAGCTGCGAGTTATAATACTAATAGAATGTCAATATGTTTGTAATTTTAAGCAAAAAATTACATGTAAGTTATTATCGAACTATAGATTATTCTGAGTATAGTGCTTAAAAATTGAAATAACACTAAATTCACGATTTATTGTTACAATAGACCCGCCCCTAGACAAAGCCTAGAGAACCTGTATGATAAATCCGCCTCTACCCGAAGGAAAACCGGAGAAAAACCCGGGCCAGGATGGGGCTACAGAATTTATGTACACAAACGTGCCAATGTTGAGTACACATAAAACTAAATTAATATGAGCCATAAGACAACACAATCATGCAAGAAAATAGTTTTTGAAATTGTTATAAGTTGTTTAAAAAGTACTACAGCAATGGCGTGATAAAGCACAAGACGAATTTAACTTTTGTTAAAATCAATAAATTCTTTTACAGTGTAGAAGCACTGGTGCAGGAGGTAGTTTTTAACCGCGGATTTGAAGATATTCAATTTCATAATATCTTTTATATTCTTGGGCAGGGAATTATATAGAACGATTCCCGAATGGTATGGTCCCTTTTGGCAAAGAGTGGTTGACACTCTAGGGCGATGAATATTACTACTATTGCGTGTATAGTGTTCGTGAACGAGACTGTTTCGTATAAAGCAAGGGTGGTGCTTCAGTAATTCGGTCTTAACAAACACGACCGTTTCATAAATATAAATGCAGGGAAGTGTTAAGATATTTAATTCCTTGAATAAAGGTTTACAAGAGTTTCGGGGGTGAGATTTACATATTATCCGAACTATCCTCTTCTGAATTCTGAAAGTTTGAATACTCTGACCGGAATTACCCTTACAATGTTATTCTTCTATAACTTCTAAACGGTAGCATCTGAACGGAAAGTGACATTGACATCGGGTTTGATGCAAAATACTTGACGGAATAATTCTTGAAGTTTACCACAGATATAAAAACCGAGAAAATTTAATAACAATAAATTAAAAATATATTTCGGGAAATAAAGAAATTAAGCAAAATTGCCAATAGGGTTTAAGATTTGAAGAATTATTAAAGGAATACAATAAAACAAAGAAAAATTTAAAAGTCCTACCCAGGTGCCATTACTAGAGGCTTTTAGACATATGAGCCAATATCTCCCAAACGGAAGGTCGTATCGACATGTGGTTTGCTGATAAGGATAATAATAATAATAATATTAATAATAATACTAATAATTTATTACTGCAATTTGGATGTCATTCCCGGTGGCAGAAATTTAAATACATAAAATATACATCAACAATATACAACAATTACAACAACAAAAATAAAACGAGGATATACAAAATCATACATGAATTAAAATAAGAATGTGTTAAAATAAGAGTATATTAAAATAAGAAAAGTATTAAAATTAAAATAAGAAAAATACTAAGATGAAAAATGTATTTAAAAAATATAATATCACACCATTTAAAAACTAAATTTCATAATTTAATTTATTAAAAAATAAAGTAATTTTTTATCTTATATTTAATTATTTAAAGTAATTAAAAATTAAATTCAATTATTTAAAGTAATTTAAAATTAAATTAAATTATTCAAACTAAATTAAATGATGACTGAACCAAACTCTAAAAAATGTGTTTAATAATTACACTTAGGAAACCGACCCAGACACTTGAATCACTTAGGTGCACATCACTCACTAACACTTTTATTTATTTCCCTTTCTGACTCCCCTATTGCCCCCCTTCTTACATCACTTCACATCACTACCCTACCCATCATCCCTAAACAACTGGCTTTGTAACTACACTACCACACACTATCTTCCAGAACTTGCCTAACATTGTGAGTAGATGAAGAGCCCGATATCCTCTCCGCAACCGATACAGGCATTGAATTCCAATCCCTAATTGTTCTGTTTAATAATGAAAATTTTCCAACGTCTGTTTTTTGTTTCCTAGTTTTGAATTTCAAGAAATGGTCTTTTCTACTTATCCGAGTATGATGTTCCAAATTTTCTGATATATATTTCCAAGCGGGTTCATTTTTATAAGCTTTGTATAAATTTACTTGTCTAGCAAGTTTCCTTCGAGTTTCTAACGATTCGAAAACTACGCAATCTGTTAAATTCGATTCGCAATTAATAAATTTTAGAGCCTTTTTTCAACTCGTTCGAGGTCCTGAATTTGTCCCTTCCGATAAGGATCGCAACAAGCGGTCGCATACTCCACTATCGGTCTGACGAGAGAAATATAAACAAGTTTTCGTGTTTGAAATTTACATATTTTAACCGTACGCATGACAAAATGAAGTGTTCTCCAGGCTTTCCGCGCAATATAACTGACGTGCTCAGACCATCCTAAATCTTGTCTCAGAATTACTCCTAAATATTTACATGATACTTTTTCTGGAATCATATTGTTTTTGATCTTATATGTAAGTGGGTCTCTGTGAATTCGCTTTGTAAAACTCATAGCATTACATGTTTCCGAGTTAATTTTCATTTTCTTTTCTTCTGCCCAATTGCTTACATTGTCTATATCCTTTTGTAAAGTAAAAACGTCATCCTTATCTTCAATTGTTCTATATATGATGCAGTCAACAGCGAATAAGCGCAACTTACTATCAATTTTCAAATATATATCATTTACAAACGCTAAGAACAAAATCGGTCCAATAACGCTTCCCTGGGGGGCACAGGAGGTTACTTTACCCTCCCTTGAAAATTTACTTTCTTTTTTTACCTTTTAAGAACGGTTACGGAGATAGTCCTGAATCCACATTAAAACTAAATTGTTTACTTCCGAGGCTGAAAGCTTTTTAATTAAAAGATCGTGTGGCACTAAATCGAAGGCTTTAGAGAAATCTATTATTATCGCATCTATTCTTTGACCGTTATCGATATAATCTGCTATTTCCTGACTAAAAGTAATAATTTGACTTTCACATGAGTGTCCTCTTCTAAAACCATGTTGCCCTTCGTACATCCACCCTGATTTATTCCACTCGTCAATCATATATTCTACAATTAAATGTTCCATTTGTTTGCATACTACTGAAGTTAAGCTCACTGGTCTATAATTTATTATACTAGTTTTGTTGCCTGATTTATATATTGGAACTACAATTGCTTTCTTCCAGTCATTAGGAACCGAGCTGTTATTCATTGAAACCTGAAATAATCGCGTCAGATAACAGACCATAGGTTCTCCTCCTAATTTGATAATTTCTACAGGTATATTATCTGGCCCAGTTGACTTCCGGTCTTTCGTGAGTTTTAACCGTTTCCTAATCATTTTAGCTTGAATATTGAATGTACTTTGTCCTACAATATTTCTTTCTAGTGAATATGTATCTGTCCATTCATGAGACACTGAAACAAGATGATTTAAAACATTTGCTTTTTCCATACTATCAGANAAAATGATGATTTAAAACATTTGCTTTTTCCATACTATCAGAAATATAATTATTTTCTTTATCCTTTAAAAATGGTACGTTTTCTTTATTCTTTTTATGTTTCCTCATATAGCGATAAAAATTTTGCCCACTGTTTTGCGTATTACTCACTAAATTTTTCATATAGGCTTCATATGCCGCTTTTTTCGGGTAATTAAGTTTATTTGAGAGGTTTTTGAATTGTTTTTCATGCTCTTCATCATACTTTTTTCTAGCGTAAGATTTCCTGATTTTTCTTTTTAGCCTTCTAATTTCCACGTTATAGTATTCGGGATCGGGATATGGTTTAATCAATTTAGTGGGGACAAACGTTTCTAAGTAATAGAAAATTATACGTTTGAAGCTCTGCCATATATCTTCCATACTGCTCCCCTGAGACGCGCAGTCATAATAATTCGTGGATAAATAGTCTTTTATAGCATGTACCTGCGCTTTTTGAAATATAAATATTTTCTTTCGAGTTAAGTTTTCCCTATTATCTGTCACCCAATTTAAATGAAGAAGTACAGCTTTATGATCACTAATTCCTGGTACAATTTCGCAATTAAGAAATAGATCATCCAGTTTGAGTAAAAATACGTCTAATATTGATTTCCCCCTTGTGGATTCCTCAACTACCTGGCCCAGACCCCCCTCCCAAAGTAGATAATTGACGAGAAATTGAGCGTTGCTTTGCGTTGCAACTACACCACGCCAATATACGGTCGACAAGTTTAGGTCACCCGCTACAATCACATTTCCTTGCAGAGGTCCCGAAGTGCTAGTTAGTAATTTAATTATTTCCAGAATTGTATAGTCTTCATTGGGGGCTCTATATACCGCTAATACTTTCAGTAAGTTTTGTATTCTAGGATTTCTCAATGTAACGCATAACAATTCGCAATCTACATCTGACCACAATTCAAATGAATGTATTTTGTTCTTTACACATATGAAAATCCCTCCACCGATTTTATGTTCTATATCTCTCCGATGCACTGTATATTCTGAATTGAAAATCTCTGAGCTTTTAACGTCTGCATTTAACCAAGATTCAGTTCCTATTTTAATATCGGGTTTATGTAATTCCAGCAAACTATGGAATTCTATCTTTTTGTTTTCAATACTGCGACAATTTACCTGCATCAACCGAAGAGAAAGATTACCAAACCCCTCGTCCACTCTTACCTTTCTTATCTCTACAACATCTGGTTCACTCGACATGTTGCGTCGTTGGTCTTCAGTCATCCTTCAACACGTGCTCCAATGCGTTTCCTCCCCCAGTGCCGCCATCGCCGCCGCCGCTGCCTCTACGTCCCTCGCCACCGTCTCCACCTCCCTCGCCACCGATATCTCCATCGCTACTGACTGCATCTCCATCGCTGCCATCACCCTCCGTTGCCGGATCACGGTTTCCTGCGTCGCCGCCACGCCGTTAGCCTGCGTTGCCACGTCTGTGTTCGCCCACGTCACCGCTTCCAACTTTTCCCCGCAACTCTTAACATTTCTTTGTCATCGTTGACGGAGACAAGAATCTATCACCTGGTCATGAATAGATCCTAGTTTCCATCCACCTCTAGGGTTTAAGTGCGTTCCGTCATTTGCCAGATCTCTCGGTGATATCCAGTGATTTGGGTAAAAAAATATGCATCTATTTCTCACATGCCCAGAAAATACCTCTGTTAACGTCCAACGTTCTTCTAGGTGACGTTCCTCTGCGACACAGTATTGAACTAAATACTTCTTTCGCATTCCAAAATTTACTCCGCACTTCTCTACCGAGATCTATAAATTGACTTATAGAGTCACTGATGGGTACATTCTTTTGGTCGTTGGTACCCACATGAAGTAACACCACCTTTACTTCGTCATCGGCGTCCATTTTCTCCACCGCGGACTTCAAATGTTCCATTTTTGCCCCTGGAAAGAATTTTACCTCTGCTCCTTTCTTGCGGTTTATTAATCCACTGTATCTTATCATGGAATCACCGAGTATCATAACTTTTGAATTGTAGGATGCTTCCTCACGTCGTCTGTCATGTTTGTTTTCCTTATTTATTTCTTTTCCTTATTTATTTCTTTTCCTTCTTCTTCCTTCTCTTCTTTTCTTTTCTGTAATTGCAGTTTTAAGTCATTTATTTCTCTTCTACACTGTTCCAATTTCTCCTCCAAATCCTTAATCCTTGCCTGATCCATTTCACGACGCACTTCGTTACACTTCATACAAATATACTGTTCACCGTCGGCATTTACGAGTTTTAACTTTCCACAATTAAAATGGTACCAAACGTCGCATTGTTCGCATTTCGCACCCGATTTCATATTTCGCTTACATCCACCACATTTCACTACCAGATCTGAAACAGTCAAACTTTCCACGGGACCAGGATTTCTTTCAACGCCTCCCACAACAAGTAACATCGCTAGCGTTGATGCATCTAGTAACAGTTAGAAACCCGTCCGTCTTCAGTACGGCAGCCACGCAGGTAGGCGACCCGCGACGGAGCGCCCAGCGACCGATCCTCGCGCGATAAGCTCCCAACTCGCAACCCATTTTACCTGAGCTCTCGGACACAACCTTTCACCACGACGTACACACCACGACTCAAGATATGATAATACGTACTCAACAAAATAGTACAAAATAGACCAGCCTGAAATAATAATAAATTATAAAAATAATTTCTTTAATAAAAACATTGGCAAAACATAAATAGAACAAAAGTATCCAGTTATAGTATAGGAGAAGATTTACGTAAAATTTAATAAAACAATTTACAAGCATTACTACTACATCATATTAAGTTTGTATCACGTAATGTTAAGGAAAATGGATACTGATTATGAAAAGGCCTACCACCCCACGTGGGAGCAGTAGTGGTAGCGATTATTCAACCTTGCTGGATGATCCGGAAACAATAACTGGACAACCGAAGTACGAAAAAACTGGTTAATAAGAAGTTGTTAAAACACATCTTCGATGACATTGTGATGATGTTCGAAGACAATAAGCTCAAGCGCTTGAATGGGAAACTTCAGCAAAGACTAAAGGACGGAGTGCAGGAAATATACAAGGGATATGAGCATACTTGGAAGAAGGTGGAAGTTTTAAAAGCACAGATGTAGCACTTAACAAAAAAAGATAGGGCAAAAGATATTCTTCTTGACATAACGGAAAGATTATAACGTGGGCAGGTACATGTGCACGGAGAAGACTTATTGGCTTAAAGTTGAGGAAATGATTACTAATACAATTCATGAGAGATCGAATATGCTAAAGTCAAATTATCGTCAGATCATATAAAGATTGCGGGTCAATTGTATGAAAAACTAGGGATACTAAGTAGTACATGTGATAAGGTAGATGTTATTCGCAACTATCAGGGTGATATTAAAAGCAATCTAGAAGAATTGTTAAGAAAGATCATTGAAACGAGGGAAATGGTGGAAGTAGTTTCTCTGATAACATCACCTATTTTAGTTGACTGAGGGGACGTTTGCTGAGGTTGTAAGGCGAAGAAAGACATGTAATAAAGAAATTTTAGTTGGAAAGAAGAATAAAGAAGAGCAGATAAATGTAGAGAGTAGGATAAACAAGATGTTAGATGATAATATCAAGGTAAATGTTGATGGGATAAAAGGAACCAGACGGGGCCAGGTTTTCGTACGTGTTGATGATGAGAGGAGTTATAATAAGATATAGGATGTCCTTACGCAGGATAACAGTCTGAAAGAATGTGAAATAAGGAGGAATAGGCCAAATATTGTTGTACATGGTGTTGAAGAAATGACAGAGAATGAATTAATACGACATTTAAGAGTGAAGAATAAGGACGAGGAAGTGGATAATGCAGATATACATATCATTAAGAAGTTTGGAACTCCAGCCTGGCGAGTTAAGTATTGGATAGTGAAGATACCAGGAAAATGGTGCAGTGAGTTGAAGTATTCGCGAAAGGTGTACATAGATCACATGTCACACAAGATATCAGAATATGTGGATCCAATACATTGTTACAAGTGCCAAAGGTACGGTCATATGACTCGACAGTGTCGAGAAGAGGTGGACACATGCAGCCATTGCGGGGCAAGTGGCGATGCATACGGAAATTGTACACAAACGGAAGTGAGGTTTGTGTAAACTGCAAGAGGCGGGGTTGGGAATATAACCACAATATACGAAGTGAAGCTGTATAAATTTGTTGAGGAGCATGAAGTCTATATATGCCTCCTCAACATATACTCGATATGGAAAGCTAAGTAATGTTCCACTACGTATGAGTGTAATATCTTCGGGAAGTTGTTGTTATGCAATGGTTTGTATGTGACAGTCAAATTAATGCGTTGGATTTGGCAGAGTATATATTAATTGTGACTTCTTATTATTAACTAATGAGGGAACCGAATACTCATTTCTCTGGGAGCCACTCACAAGGACAACACAACAATCTGGTGTTCGAGCAATGAACAAAACATTTATTAACTCTGTGACACACAATTTACACTCTCCCACACGACACAAATTGAAACCATAGAACCATTATTCAATGCCAAAGTGACATTCTTACT
>NNCF01128823.1:0-70663 GCA_002313205.1 Laupala kohalensis | reverse complement strand
ATACATACATAATATAAAAGAATATCGATAAAAGTTTTTCCGGAGATAAATGAAGTTTTACACAAACCTCGAACCAAACATATGCACCTTATCAATTTCCAGAGTGATCGCGAGAAAATGTTTTACGTGAATAAGAGAGGGAATTGCTTGGTGTATTAGCACACAAAAGTTCAAGTTAGTCGTTTCACTAATTTTTCGTTTCATTGATAAAAAATGGGGAAAAGTTTCATGAAAGTGCCTTAAGTTCAAATCTGTTCACCTGTAGTGCGTCTTTGACCCTGTAGGAATCACAGAACCTTACTGTGATCAACGTACGACGTACAGGTTTTTCTGACAATTAGTGTGGGTTATACTCCCACCGATGAATGATGCATCTTTCTCTTGAATTATCGCTCTTGTTGTCTGCCCCTTCCAATATGCAACCCTCTCGCATTGGTAGATGTAGCGGGTTTCGTCATATTCGGAATTAGGAAACATTCCTTATTCGGAGTGTGAATAAACCCGTCACACTTACAAATGCAAGAGGGTTGCCTCCTGGAAGGTGCAGTGCAACTCGAGCTATAATTTTTAAAAAAATGACGCTTTCTTATAACAATCTCTTACAAACGTCTTGGTAACACGTTGCCAACCTAGACACACGATGAAGAGATGAGGCGGGGAAACAAACAGAAGCTCAACGGGAAAATAGCCTTATTTGGTGTTGGTGTGGGAAATACGTGAGGTTATATGTGCGGAAGTACTAACCCTAGGTCAGGCAGATAGGTTCAGAAGGGCGTCTCCTGAGTGTGAAATGATTGTTAAGTAAACTATTTACGTTGAGAGAGGGACAAAAACAATATTTTTTCGGAGGCGAGTAGCAAAACGAAGAGTGGTTCTGCATGGTGCAGCACCTGACTAATAAAACATTCGTAAATATTCAGATTAAGAAATCCTTTATTAGAACTCAATTTATTTCAGAATATTTTTTAGAATAAAAAGGTTTCAGAATCAAATATACATTAAAGTATCCTCCCGCTGAAAAAGAAGTGGTTCTCAACATTGTCTGGAGGATTTTGTAACCTCAATTCTCTGATTATCTTGGAAGATGCTCCCTCATTTTACCTTAGTGTCAGTCAATCCCGTCACCGTATCCTCTTGGTTTTCACTTCCTCTTCCAATATTTCTT
This sequence comes from Laupala kohalensis, assembly GCA_002313205.1. Lineage (NCBI taxonomy): Eukaryota > Metazoa > Arthropoda > Insecta > Orthoptera > Trigonidiidae > Laupala > Laupala kohalensis. The sequence continues at coordinate 69,498 of NNCF01128823.1, read as the reverse complement.
CGATTTTATTTAAAGAATATTTGATAAATTTATAAAACTTCCCTGCACCAGAGCATGGTGGCTGTTGTATCTCTATTAGTCACATATACACTCAACAGGTTTATTTTCAACTTAACAGATCAATAAAATAAGTAAACAAAATATTTCGCTCTTCGAGCTGGTCACAGGTTGAAATTCTCAACGGCTGTCTTTAATGCTGGCACGGTTCCGAGCCTTCGTCCTAGTTACTAAGAATCACTTCCAGGTGGAGCAAGTTTCCGTGTACGTCCTGGTTCCCTTTTTTGGTGCCACGCGGTAGAGCGCTGTTCGACAGCGTCGTCTTTTCTCATGGCGGACACCCTTCATGAAGCGTTGTCACTACGTCAGTAGTTCCACTCCTAATGCTGCCTGCTTCGCGGTGCTCCACTGAAATATCCAACTGAGCAGCTATGGCAGCTGTGACGGGGCAAAGGTTGCTCCGTTTTACCGGTCGCTTCCCATACCCGGCAGACCGGTTGTACACACCGCCTTACCGCGCAATTCAAACATATGCAAACACCGCAGTGGCCATCTTGCTTGTTCAGCTAGTTGCCTCGCTACTCGATTCGAGTAAACGCGGCAGTTAGAACCTTTTTCATTTACATGCCTGAATTATTGTTTGCTTTTTATTGGTCATTGTAATATAAAACAGCATTATTTTTTATTTATACTCAAGCTTGGCATGGTAGTATACCTTATCTCCATAGCCATATCTCAACTTGGGTTTTTCTTTAGTTTTTCCTCCGTTTACTTATTGGAAATAAATTAGATGGTCCTTTGCCAGCTTAGAAATAGTAAAGCAGGCTTATTGTTCTTTGCGTGACCATACACATTTTTAACGCAGTAAATTAATTAAATTAAATTAAATAACGTGTCAGTGTTGGTCATTAAGCTGCTTTGGCATTATTTGATAAGGCATCATTATTTTCGAATAAGAACGTTTTTATTGTTTATGTTACTAAACGTCTTGAGAAATAAACTTGTTGTATTTTAATCGATTCTGTTATTCCATTATGAACTTTCTTAAGAGATTGATGAGTCCAGAAGGCTAATAAGATAGTACTATCATTCCAATTCCTCACAGTGTCTCGAAAGGATCTGCTAATTGTTATGCTTTGCCTCGGTATGATTGACCTATTTTTTTACATCTGATGAAGCCTCTTCCTGCAAAACCTTTGATGGTTTTTTGTGCGCGTGCCGTATGCAGATATACGTTTTCCCTAATTTCAATTAAGAATATATTACAAAGAGTCACACGTTCTCGGTATATAAATGAATATATCTGTTGAATTACTTGGATATTCTACTATATTTCAAATATTTAATCATCTTTTGTACTCTTATAATTGCGATTTTCATTAGCTTTCAGTATGCCATCATAAAATGGTCAAACGGTTAACACTCAAATTGCTTTCTGTCCGCAAATGAGTAACGTTCATAACACTGACTGAATCTAGCTTCACACATTCGTTTTATATAAACGTTTCTTCATCACTGCTTTATAATATTTTGTTTTAGTACAGTAATTGGGATTGTCGACTGCATCTGCGGGCACTTTTATTTCATAAAAGTTTAATCAATTTTTTTTACAGTTTTACGTATGACAACTTCTATAGCTATTTTAAATAACTCATCCCGTCAGTAATTTACTTTACTATAAGCCTAGCGGTCATTCATACGCGCGCGTTTCGGACACATTGATCTAAATTATCCTATGAAATCCAGTTGGATGGATTTTTACTTAATGATAGCTAAGGGATAATATTCAATGAGTATAGGGACAGGGTTCTTGGTCATTCATACAAAATAAAGTTGACAGCAAACGTTATTTAATCACTTTTTTAGCAATCAGCGGTATTTCCAGCGCCATTTAACTCTCTACGGAATTAAGGTGTCTGGGTGAGTAACGTCAAATCCAGAAGCGTCAGTAGGAAGGGTAAATTGAAGAGTTGGTTTGCACGTCGTCGTAATAGAACGCGTATGTATTCATCAATGGTCTAATCACGTGATCTTACCGACATATTAATTTTTCAAACTATGAAATCACAATTAACAATATTTTCTGCTCTCTCTGATGCATTATTTTTAAAATTCCATTTAAGAACAATTTAAGCGAGTTAGGTGTTGAAGAATTTTTTCTCCTAATTCTGGAACCCGGCTCCTCCCGCAAAAGTTTGTTAATCGATAACTTCAAAGAGCTAGGGGAAAATTTTTTAAACACGTATAGAAAAGTACTTTATAGGTGCAATAGTAATTTTGTCACTTTTTTCTAGTACCACCATTTCTTGCGCTATTTCACGTTTTGTGGAATTCAGGTGTCTGAATGTCATACGTCAAACAATGTGAAAGCCCTAGGAGGAGGAATGTAAGTTTGCATGTCGTGGCATCACAACCCAGAAGTATTCATTAGCAGTCCGATAATGTGATCCTGCGGACTTAATGGATCTTAATTTTTTTTTAAACCTATCGCAATAAACTTTCTTTAATTTATAAACTTTCCCGTGTATGAATGTATAAATTTCATTAATGTGTGTGAACCTAAGCGACGAAGGTATTCGAAACTTCTGGAACCCGCCCCCTACCCCCAGAGTGTTTGAATTTTACTTAGGACATAGATACCTAAGAGATAAGTGCCGATTCTAAGGCGACCTTCTGCGAAAGTTCCTGTATCCTCTTGTGATACACTATTTCTAATTTCCTCACCAAGTACTCTTCCTTACTCAGCTCTGTACGAGCTCACCACAATCTTTAAACCACCCTCTTGTGTCCAATAAACTACTGTACTACGTATCTTTTGTTGCAAGGAACCCACGTGTTGCACACGTATCCGTTTATTTATGACAATTTACATGAACTATTCTCTGTCAAAATTATCCTATATATTATCCTATTATCCTACAACTTTCCTGTTGTACGCTGCTTTTAAAAGCTCGTATATGCGAGACACATGTGTGATAGTGCTAAACCACCTTTTCATTTGCATTTTGCAGTTGTAAATGCCTTGTATAAGTAACGTTTAAGCACTCTTACTCTATATTGCACGTGTATCTCACATATCCAAGCTCGCATCAGAATATTTACAGGCTCAAATTGTCACTAATAAGTTTTCTACTCTAACACTATTCATCGCAATCATGTTACATCGAGTTCTCCTTCATTTATATTTCTCTCCTCGAGATGCCTTCCATCAGAATTTCTATATCACCAGCATAATGTAAACAACCATTACTTGTGTAAATTTTGTGATTAGGTTAGAGTTAAGAATACATAAATGTGAGGTTAAAGTTAGGTTAATTTAGTTAGTACTATGCTAGTAGAGAAGTAGGTTCATCAGCCTTAAATTTCATTTGTATTACCGTGTTTCAAAAGAAATCTTTACTTAGGTTGAGTCGGTATCGTGCAAAGTTTGGCAGATGTACTGTAACATTTGAGACAATGTTTTCATTATCTGCAATATTAATCAACAAAATTGAACAATAAGTACTAATCTTCATTGTAAAGTATACATGCTGTTATATTACCATATTTTTCCTCATAATGAACAACTGGTCTACAGTAGATCTACTTTTCCTGAAACCCGATTGAACTACGTATAAGATTCTATATACAGAAGTAAAAAACAGTTATTTTATAAAGTTTTGAAATCCCAAAGGAACTAATACGACTGGTCAATCTCACCTATCAGAATACCTGAACCTACGTAAGAATTGACCACAAACGGAGTAAAAGTTTCAGAATGAATCAAGATCCTAAAATGGACGATGGTCTGGCACCAATGATCTTCGACCTTGTGCTAGAGTTTGTTATAAGAATGCTGGAAATAGACAAGGAACATTGCTGCAAAGACTAGTGCAAATAGTGGGGTATGCGGATGATGTTTGCATTTTGGGACGAATGGAATAAATTACTGTTAAAACATATGTTAACTTGGAGGAGGAAGACAATGATGTCGAGCTCCAGATAAACCAGAAGAAGACCAAGGTAAAGTTGTCTGGAAAAGCACATCAGAATAGAGGAAGGCGAAATAGTAACGGTAGAGATATTGCTATTTGGGAACCATAATTACTGACCGAATCTAGGAAGCTGAAAAGATACGCAACAGAATGCAGAGGGTCAATGAAACATATTTCTCTCTTCAGTCTTTGCTAAGAGTCATGAAATCAGTAAAACATTTAAAATTATCCTGCACAAAACCCTTATCAGACTATTCCTCCCTTACAGAACGGAAATATTGACTCTCGCAACAAAAAATACATTCGAGAGAAAAACGCTAAGAAGCATTTACGGCTCTCATCACAAAAACGGAGTTTGGAGAATACGGTACAGTGATAGATTGTATAATCTTTTTAATGACTTTACCGTGTCCACCTTTGTACGGTTAAACCATTAGAGAGGGCTGGCCAAATAATACGAATAACAGATGAGAGGGCGCGATGAAAATATTTATGGGAAATTTTGAAGGTATACAACTTAAAAAGCGTCCAAGAGCAAGATGGGGAGGACGGAGTAAGAGAGGATGCAGCGGTGCTGGAGAAGAGAAATCCGCGAGAGAGATGAATGGAGGACGGAGATTGAGGAACCCAAAGCCCGTCTACGGACTAGAGTGCCATGAAAGAAGAAGTAAACATGCTATGTTAGAGAAGATTTTAGAACAAAAGAGAAAGCGGGTGAACTGCGATTTGCTCGAGCGTTGTTAGCGAGAGGGAGCTGTCACAATGGTCTAAGGGAGTCTAAAAATTTTTAAGACGGAATAGTGAACTAGACTTCGGAGAAGCCCTTAGTATTTCTCGCCCGAAATTCCACCAATCACATAAATTCATTCTAACATTAAACATTTTTCTTTACGGGATTGGCTGTAGACCCGCTATTTTTAGGGCGCGCAAAATGGAATGGGTTTGGTGGCGCTGGGACCGTGGGGAAGACAGGAGACGAAGGGTGGACACGGATGAGAACACACGTCTCCTTCGTGTTGTCCGTTACCAGATCGTGTAATAAAGGAGAACAGATAACTTCTCCATCTTCGGTCTGAAGTCAAAATAAAGCGGAAATCAGTCGGAATAATTCTCTCACGAAGTTGTCAACAGGTGCGTCGTCATAGGACACAAGACTGTGTGCCCACAGCGAGAAATTATTGAGACAGACGAACTGTTTCTCGTGCTCGGAGACAAGTCACGTCTGCCTGCCTGAGGATTCGTGCGAGAATCGGGACGTTTCTAGTCTGCTGCAGAGCTCTAGTGAAGACTGCACATCAGCCAAGGGTCGATCGGGACGTAAGCCGTCACCCTATGTAGGTGACCAGTCGAACAATCAGCGGGAGGAAAGCAATGCAAACCCATGGTCTTCCAGATGTCATCTAAGCATATTCATCTCTCTGCGCCTGGATCTTGAAATGTTATCTTGTGTATTCTTCGTACTTGAGAATTTATGACGAGCGACTTAGCAAGAACTGCGCCAGTGCATCGTCCTAGACACCATACAGTACAGAAGGTACTTAACTGTTTTGCAGATTATATAGGATCGATGGTAGTGTACCAGAAGTTGCATGGATATAGTTGATTTGAAGCTAAGAGGAAAGACTCTTAAATAAAAGAAAAATTTAGGGTGAAAACTACAACCCAAACGATGGATAGGATTTTTGCAGTACCCCATAAGAGTGAATTTGGAAACCCTTAGGCTCTTAAGGTTGTTTAGTATTAGTTATTAAGTTCTTAGTCATAATTAATTAATAAAACTTGACACTTGCTGATAATTTTGTTAGGGAAGTTACAGTACACTATGATACGATAAACTCGGTTAATCTTGTCAATAGTCCTTTTGTAATACAGTTCCATAACAAGGCTCCCCATGTAAACTTTGAGGACAATCCTCGTCATTACCTCAATTTTTTTTCATACCCCACTTCTAAGAAAAATGTCCGATCATGAAAGTATTGTTTAAAGCTCCCTTAATGTCTTTATAAATGCCAATTCCAGTATTATCTTCCTTTCGTATATCCACGTTGCCAACTTGCGTAGTGCATCTTGTGTTGATCTTCCTTTTCGAAATGTATATTGGGTAACTGCCAAAAATCCATTCTTTTCAGTCTGCAATGTAATTTTATCAATAATTTTTTCGAACAATTTTCTCAAGCACGCCAGCAAGCTTAAGATTTTGTCAAGACTAATCACATTGTACCTTGGAAGGTTCGATTTAGTCCAAATATATTCATTCCCACGGTTCTGGCCACGTGGAAAAGTCAAGCAAGGGTGACTTCTGATTGGCCTGGCAGGGCAGGTACTCTTGACGAGTTTCTGAATATCGGAAGTTATATATTTCCAGTTACAGCGAAGGCATACCAACACTTTTGTGAAAGCAATGCCCACTGTCCTTTGTGTTGCAAAGCAAGCACCTTATTTTTCAAATTTTAGAATAATTATTCCCGGGCCAATTTTCCTTGCTAGCAAAAGAATTCTGTCGTTGACGGACTAGTGATCAACGAATTTGCAACCCTCTAGTTGCTCTCTAGGCACATCCCTCTGGTGTGGCCTATTTCCATATAGTCCCGTAGTAACTTGAAATGTGAATCCAAAGATATCACAGCTGCGATCTACTGCGCGCTGATCGGAGATAAATCAAGAGCATCGTCCACTCCTAGATATTACAGCGTGTCCTTCTGTGATATGTCTGCAAATTCATTCTCTCTCACAATCCCACTGATATCAAGTGAGAATATTATCCATTAATGTTGGTTGTTTGATATTGGTATGTATCCAAAATTCTTCATTTTCACTGGTGTAATTCAGAAAAACATTTTAGACAACACCAATTTCCCATTCCACTCCCGTAGGAGTGAATTTTCATAGAAACCTTTTGTAGCGGACATTTTCGATAATTTTTCGTGTCAGTTCTTTCCAACCCCTACCGCTAGGAGGAATGTGAACCTCACAAATCTGAAGGGTATATAATGTCATTGTAAATACGACTATTCAACTCAGAATACAGCACAACCATAGACTCAACCCTAATATCGAGTTTTATCTCTAATTTTATCACTCGCACTTCCCCCTCCCAGCACTATGGATATCATGTCCCTATGTAATCCTAACTTTAAGTTAACAGCATTGGTAGTTTGAAAATCTCATCAACCCTAAAATTATGGATCCGATGTAATATTAATTTTTTTAATTTCCAAATTAGTTTTCAATTATTTGTAGACATATTTCAATTATTTCCACCTCCCTTAAGGGGTGCTAATGGTGTCTTTCTTCCATGAATGTTGAATTTAGTCATACGATATCCCCATCTCTATGGGCGCTGGGGTTTATATGGGCTGATTGTGAACTTAGGCGTCTTCGGGAATGACACTACAAATTTTAGCGGTTCCTAAAACTATATGAGTAATTTTCGTTTATATTTACATTTCATTTCTTCCCATGGGGAGTACATTCCCTCATAGGGGCGAATGTGGACTTCAGCGGCATTGAGAGTGTGACTGCTCTTCTGCGTCTTAAAAATGTATTCAACACCAATATCGGTCGTTTTAAATTATTTTTGCCTGTCCCCACCTTCCACTTCTACCCCATGGATGCTAGTGGGTTAATATCTTGAATGTGGACTGATTGTGATCTTTGAAAGTATTGGAACGTCTTTATCTATCTAAACGACACCGAAAAGTAAGATTTTGAATCTAAAATCGGATTTTTCTATTATTTTCACATCCTGTCGTAGGTTTACGCGGTCGGTGTCAAAGATAATTTGGCTTCCGGGTTGTTGCCACGTCGAGATTCCGACGTTTCAACCGCCATGATGAGGTCATCTGGCCCCGGAAATCAAGATATCCATTATTTTTACATATCACCCTCTTTCCAGTCCGTGACTAGGTGTGCCTGAGATATCTTACCCTTACACTGCTTGTTGTTCGATAGTCACCTATGTAAACGTTTGGTTCAAATTGCGCCAGGTACTCTAGAGTTATGGTGTGATACGTACATAATACATTATAACCCCCATTTCACTCCTTTTAGGGGCGGACTTTCGTAAAATACTTTCCTAGCGGATGTCTACAACCGAGAAAAAACATATTTCCTAATTTCATGTTAGTGGAATTTGTAGTTCCGGACATTTCGTGACTAGTCATGGAATCAGTTAGTCAGTGGTATTTCGCATTTATATTAGCTCAGTCCACGCAGCTTTGCTCACGTGAATTTCTTAATTTGTCTGCAACTTTATTCTTTCTCACATTCCCATTGATATCCAATGAGAATGTTATCATCCAGTATTAATGATGGAAATTTGATGGTGTTGGTGTGTGTCTTCAATTTCTTATTTTGACTGATGTAGTGTGTTTTTCGCCTATGAGTGCTGACTTAAGATTTGACTGATATCGAGATTCCACTATTTACTCAGCAACGACGAAAATTATAACCACATCATTGGTATCTGACATGTTCGATAATTTTTTGATGGCGTCCCCATTCCTAGGGGTACTGAGGTTTACCTGGGCTGATTGTGGACTTATGCGCTTTTAGGAATGACACTTCAAATGACCCCGAAGGGACTATATTCCTCAAAGGGGGTGATTGTTAACTTAACCGGCAGTAAGAGAATGACTGCTCTTCTTTGTTTTAAAAATTTATGTATTCAATTTCAATATCAGTCGTTTTTTTTGTCCCCTGTTTTCATCTCTACTCCGGTGATGCTACGAGTATATTATCTCCATTGTGAATATTGTATGTCTGTAACTTTATTCTTTCTCATTTCGTAAAATCATTTCATTGCGGATATTATCGATTTCTTCGTGTCACGCTCTTCCCAACACCCAACTTTACCTTATATGCATACTATATGGTCTGGATGGTACATAATGCCATTGAAAATACGATTATTCGTCTAATAATACCATGGAGTTAAACCTAATATCGGACTTCTTATGTTATTTGTACGTCTCACCCTATCTATTCCCAGCCCGAAGGATATCATGCTCCTGTGTGATCTCAATTTGAACTTAACGGCATTGGTAGTTTAAATATCTCGTCAACCCTTAAAGTGTGGATCCGACGCAATTGTCATTTTCCAAATTTAAAAATTACATTTCAATTATTTTTATCCATATTTCCATTCCGCCCCAAGGGGTGCTAGCGGTATCTTTCTGTCATGAAGGTGAATTTAGACTTATTAGCTTATTATTAGTTTATTAGAGAATATCGAGATTTCACTATCAACTAAACGACGCCGAAAATGTGGACTCGCGAATGGTATGACGTCACATGATACAACACAATAAATTTTTACTTTTTTTCTATTTCAGATCATATACATACAAGCCTATATGCACAAAAATGTAATATAACTCTACTTTTTAAATTAAAAAAGTCGTTTTGTAGCACATCGCTTTTTCCAACTAAAAATTGTTTAGTTTATTTTTATATTATTCCTTACTCTCTACCCAGTAGTATTCCTACGAAATATATAGAAACTCCATGCTATACAATAAAATGATTTTCTTCATTACATAAGGTGTGATTCCCCTATCACATCTTCCCCGCATCAAATAACTTTATCCCCTACCCTACCACTCAGTCCTCTATGTCACGTGACTTTACTCCCTCCTTTACCACCAGCAGTATCCCTCTCTACCCTATCACGTGACAGTACGTCACATTCCTGTCTTCCGCATCCTTGGACATGCGTACTTACAAGTGGAGAAGACGATGCCTTTCGGTCAAATGAAAACGGCGACGAGTCGGGAATCGAACCCGGGACTCATGCATTAATCGCAGTGGTTAACCGGTTCGCCTTCCACAACTGTATACCATTTCCTTCCATATTACAGCATAGTGTGTCGCCTGATTCACTTATCTTCAGTATGGGGATATCTCAGGTGTTTCTGGTCTTAGGTCTGGATGAAAACGGTGAACAGTTGTGGAAGGCGAACGGGTGGTGTTGTGGTTAAGTCCCCTGCCAACAAGGCGGATTGTCGCGGGTTCGATTCCCCGCTCGTCGCCATTTTCATCTGACCGAAAGTTTTCAAATTGAGCAACTGGGTTAAGAAGTAGTGGCGGTGGGGGAAATTATGTTGAGACGCCATGTGAGTATTGGTTACTCAGTTGCTACCTCGTCGCGGTAAGAGGATCCACGTAGGAACAAACCAATGTCTCCCATCTTAGATAAGAAATACGTTCGAACAAGTAATCGAACCCTAAACCACATCTGCTGCTCTACCTCCTGAGCCATCCGGTCATTGCAGAATGGGGGATGTTCCCTATTGTCATCTGGTTTCAAACTCGCCTTGCGTTTGGTAGGGGAAAGACTAGGCAACCTACTCCGACGGTTCCATTCCCGCATAGACATTTCAATGTGAAGAGTAATCGGATACCTGGCCTCAAACCCGCCTAGACATCACTATAATGAGTGCGTGGATATAACAAAAATTAAATTAGATGCAATTAAAGAGTGAAAATACCAGAGCAACTATAGAACATGTCACTCAGGAAAATAAAACAGAAAAAACCTTGTATAAGAAAAAGAAAAGAGGTTCAAGAAATAGCGGGGAGAGAGGAGAATGTTCTCAGACGTATGTAAATAGTAATGCAAAGAATGTATGCTGTGACGCTGTCTTCGGAGAATGTGTTTAAAATGTTCCTAGTACGCGTCATATCTGTACTATAGAATGTTCTTCTGAGCAGATTTAAAGCACGTGATCTTCGGGAACATTCCTTGTATTTTCTCAGTATAATCTTCTAATATTAAGTTAATAAATGTTTGTAGGTAATCAATAAATAAGTCGCAAAACTGGATAGAGTCGATAATAATCAAAGGACTACCAGACATTTACATCACATTCCGACATAATCATTCAGACACTTATCCCATCCCCTAACATGTCATTGAAAACCGGTGGCAAAGAAGTCTTATAGTTGCTATCGCAGCCATCGAGTAACCGCTTGGATTTTCAAAATGACGACTCCCCAAATATTTTTAGGGGTCCAAATAATAAAAATCATCATTACCAATGATATCTTCCACACGCTGCACTGTGACTGCAGTTGACACCTCCGCAAGACGACCAGGATGCTCCCCATGTCTGATGCTTTCTTTGCCTTACCTTGTTAAAATTCTGGATCCAATGGATCCACAGCTTTCCGCGAGAAAAAGTTGTTACCGTACACGGGATACATTCCGCGATGCACTTCTTCTGTGGACAGTCTTTTGACCCACAAAAACGCACAACTGCACGCCGTTCATCCCAAATACATACATGCAGCAGAACTGCCATCGTGCACTGGCTGTCTCTGACTGCGTGCCTACGAGATGTCGCGCAACCTATACGACAAGCATACATACGCTGCGATCTGCTGATTTAATATGCACATGTAATTTAAAACGGTGTAAGGGAAACTGTCGAATGCCTTATATATATAGCCTTCGTACCATATGGTTCGTTAAAACAGAATTATCGCCTTCATATGCTTTCTATGAACTTATATTATACCGTTCAATGCACATGCAATAAAAAGTATGAGGCGTGCGCGCTCAAGTAAGATTAACATTTCTTAACATTTCTCACGTAAGAAATCAGTCGAAAAATAAAAATCGTTACATTCTAAACTTATAGTATGTGAGAAAAGGAGGTGTGATAGTTGTTACATTTAATGGATATGAACCCGCGAACTGCGAGTTTCGATTCTGCATGCCAAGTGACTAAACGACTTGGATCTTTTTTATTCCGAAGCAGGGGACTCAATCTCTAGCAACAAACTGTTCCCATAATCGGTCATTTACGTGTAGATAGCGCCAAGGTAGGCAGCACAGTAGTTAAATTTGAGCTTTGCACAGTGCATCGACGGTTGCTCGTCCAGTTGGTCGTCCCTGAGTCAACTGTTGGAGATGGTTGGAGACATCATGGAGTTGGAAGTCAGTTATTTATGTTAAATTTCTAGTTTGGTGTTTGTTTTCATTTGTGTGTAGTCGTAGTCCTGAATGTCGTACTTACGGCAATAAATACCAAGCCAGAAAGCAAATGCATATTTGACCAAAATTACGTTGTAGGATCTTCAAGGTATTGGCAGATTTCTCTTATTTCATTTTGATGAGTTATGCTCCCTGTTGAGACAAACTGTCCCACAACAGACCACGAAGGTGCCCAGGGGGTTGGCGGAGGGTAGAGCTCAATAATTTCTTGGCTTCGGTGCTAGGTGATGAGGTCAGCATCTCGCTCCTGCCGGTTTTGACCCCAGGATGGACCCGTCACTCTTTCTACAGCCGACCGAGAAGGCCTAGGAATCAGTCTGGATGTTGAGGCGTGATGAATAATCCCCATCCACCTGTCATCAATCCCTAGCCATCCAGCCAGCAACTCAGAGTTCTACCCAGTGATCCACTCCGCACTGCTAGGATGCTTTAAGTTAATAGTCATAAGAATTTTGGTATACTTATTTATTTCAATTGCACAAACCTCCAATGCTGACGTCAAAAAGTAGATGGTGTCTCTTAAGTATTTTCCTGAAGAAATGTATCCGACACATGAATAATAACCCGCTTAGTAACGGGTTTCATTCTCTCGCCGGCAATGTTGGTCAAGAAGCATTGTAGTACGCCGAGTTGGTTTTGTTCTCCGCTATCCACTCTACTCTGCCCATTGCCCGTCATGTGGTGCGCTCATAAGGCTGTCGGTGCGTGTACTTTATCACAAGCCCCTCATTGCACAAAGGCAGCCGTGCTCGGATCCTCTGCACTAGCGTTATCTATCGGCCGGTGCTAGTACTCTGAGAAGTGACGTGGCGCATACTGATTCAATCACGATGTAGCGCTGTGTTCACTGTACGGGCGGTGTATTAGGGTTGCTAACAAGAGGACTATAATATACATAGGACTGTAGTAACAGACTTAAATTCTACTGATCAATCTTCCTTTAATGGAAAGTTTTTTGCAGTAAATAAAATACTGGTTTTCATAAGAATTTGTTATTATAATTGATAAGTATTGAATACTCATTCAAAGTAATACAGACAGGTTTCTCGTGTTTTTAATCATTAATAATTGTTTTTCTATTCTTTTAGAAAGCCTAACACTTAAATCGAAATAATATTTTTTGTTGAGAAGAATTAACCAGAGTAAATTCTTTTACAGGTTCAAAAAGTATTTTAAACACTTCATGTCACCACAGATAAATGGACTCATAATCCACACCATACAGGAAATACATGTAGCCATTTTATAAAAAATAAAAAAATTACTTGAAAATCAGAAAATAGAGTGTAAAATGGGTCAAAAATTACACAGCTGAACAAGCACTAATAAAAAAATTGCTTTCATCTGCTAGTTCTTATTCACATTCTAAGTGTAAAATTTTTTAAACTCATCAGCATCTATTGGACAAATACAGATTTAGTTATTATAGGATTGCATTATTCAAAAGCAATACATCACCAAAATATGAATTTCAATATTGTAAGATTTGATTATTCCCATGATTAAACAATAGGAATAAGCCTTGTTCTGGCATTGTAGATACGTAGAACGAGCGACGGAACGGGGGAGGAGGGCCTCCTCACTCCACTAAATTTAAAAGGCCACCAATGAGGAGTGCAGGCGTGAAAAATAACGCGCAGTTCGCCGACAAAAGATACACCCACATCCGATGGGCGCAGTAACCCACGCTGCAGCAAACTAGGACCTGTCGGAAAAAGGTTTTATGAGTGTAAAGAAATCGCAGGCAAGCGGGGTTGTGGGTAGAAGCCCCAAACGGTCGTACGACTAGGGGGAGTTAAAGAGACGCGCCGGTACAAAATAAACAAGTTACGTCTTGTTTAAAAAATCGTTTCAAAACAGCGGTTGAGTAACGTTCAAATATACACCCAAGTATTGGCGCAACGAGTAACAAAATACACTCTCCAATCGGAACTGAGACACGGGAGGGGGAATATTTAGGTCATTGGAAGCAGAGATCACGTGTTAATTCAAAATTTGAGAAGTTTGGAAGTGGAAGAAAGTACGTAGGGGGGAACCCACTTGCGGGACTGAATAGCATCCTTCTGAACATTACGGCATTCAGAACACTGTTAGATATTTTTCGAGACGATTCTGAGCATTCTGAGCACTTCGGCACTTTGAGATTTTTTTCAACGAGAACACGGAACTTTTAGATATTTTTCGAGAGCACTGGAGCATTCTGAGCACTCCGTGCACTTCTAAAGTTTTTTAAACGAGACGGAGATGTTTCGTGAGCCGGGGCTGTTAAATATTTTTGTCAATGTTGTCTGATGGTTTAGAAATCAGATTCTAAGTATGATAAACGGGACGAAAATTCGTGTGCAGAATCTGTCCAATCGGTGGACTCTTCCGAGACGCCGTCTCTAGCAGCTGGAGTCGGAAAATGGTGATTCGGGTCCGCACTACGCCTGAGGGCACAGGCCGCACTACGCCTGAGGGAGAAATTCACCACTGATCGAGCCTTCGAGACATGACGTCACCAACGACGGATCGCTCTAACATCGGAGCAAGGCCGGCTTCCCGTGAGGTCAACGCACCCTGCACTCACCACTGCAGTGCTTGATTTGTCATCTGGATGAGGTATTTTCACGACTGTTGGTTGCATCCAACACTCGTCATGCGCTATTGCGAGAAGACGAGTGCGGTTTTTATTTTTAAAAGGGGCCCAGAACTTTGAACTTTATGACTCGTGAAGAGGGGCCATTCATCAAGGAAGAACACCGCCTAATTCCGTCTTTTAAATTAATCATAAATGTAATTGCGCTTTCGAGAAGCAAATGTTGTTGTCACTTCAGTGTTTCTTTTGTTTATTGAAAGAAAAATTATTTTAATGTTGTTTAAGAGGTTAAATTTGTTTAAATTCATATTTGTTGTAGAGAAGCCGAACTCAGCTGTAATATCCGTGTGTTTCATATTTATGTTAGCATGAAGTTACGTGTGTTTTGGGGGATAGCATGAGTGTCTTTTTATTGTATGTGTGATTTATGTTCATTAAAGTTAATAAATTAATTGTCATGAAGCGTTTTCCTGTCTTTGGAACTCCAGTATGGTACTTTTTCTTGATTAAATAATACGAACCCAATTACGAGTGGACCCCTGAGAAAGAGCTAGTCGAGGCACATTAATTTTCAAATCAACTTAGGTCAATTAATATTATTATTAACAAAATTTCGTTCTGCCACAATATAAATATCAATTTGAATGAATTTGGAAAATTAAAATTGGAAATTTTATACGATATTTCACAAAAATAAAACTCTCATACATATTTTCAAACATTGATGTATTTTCCAGCAGTGTATTAATCAAGAAATGCTGATATTACACTTCCAGCAAAATAATTATTTTACTTATAATTACTTCAAATTGGTAGCAATACCACACAACTGACCAGAGGACAACTTTAACCTTATGCTACCATCACCCTGGTCACAACTGGATTCAGCCCAATGACATCTCTAGTTTTACAAGGTGGGAACGTTAGACTCAGCAGTGCAACGCAATGCCTATCCATCAGACCTAAAGCCATATATCAGGACATCTAACGTCTCAGTAATCTGAGGAACATTTTTAAAATGACGTACATTATATAATAACTTCCATCAACATCGCAATGGAAATTCTAATTTCTTATTTGATTTCTTTTTCCGTTTACTACAATAGAAAGTACGAAATCTTTAAAATGTAGCACTTCAATCACTTATTAATTTCCTCTTGTTTATCTTAAAATTGTTTTCTTCCACGATGTGGATACTTACGTTTGTTACTTTGTTTCTACAGCACTTAAATATGCTATTCAATTAGGGAATATGGAGAGAACACTTCTTGTTACTTGTTTACTTAGTAGTCCTTATCTAGTCTCCCCTGCAGAATGTTTAACGGTCTTCCCCTTCAAGACTTAATTTTCATGAAAATGTTTCAATAAAAACAACACATTTTGATGGCTTCCAATAATTCCGAGAAATTTTTTCACCCTCCTCTGGTAAACAACAGGATCAGTAGGTAATTTAAAGTATGGCGTTCTTCACTCAAATAAATAAAATTGCAGTTGGAAACACATTTGTCTGATATTCTCTTTAGTTAGCATTTTCCGGGTTTTACTCCGGTCTTCCTCCAGGTAGTGGCGCATTTTCCTTCGGCGGGAATGTCATTAATACTTTCGTTTTATTAATCTCGAATTTTTATGGCACTAATATCTACAATTTATTTTGAATAATTAGTGGATAACAGTATGTATTTATTAAATAATTTCTTTTGTTAATATTAAATCCGCCACTGCCCATGGGCCCTTGATCGGAATTGATGGGTTGGTCCCTTGCTTGTTTCCAGAGAGTAACTTAGTTTATTGCCCCCCACGTGGTCATATGCAGTTTGCAAATGCTTTTTTTACAATAAAGTTTATGTATTTATTATTATTATTTTTATTAAATACGGTCATTGTAACGTCCGATGGAAGATTATATGATTACCAAACCTTGAGATTGCAAGGTTTTACAAAATTATATTTTATCGAAGATAAAATTATAAAACTAATACATTTTATTAATATCTATCCCAGAAACAATGTGAAAATATCAATCTTCTAGGCTTCACAGTTTTGCTAATAAAAAATTTTCAAAGCTGACCTGTCCCATGAGAACGCTAGAAAATAGTGATTTTTTACTTTCCCAACACAATTCAAAATACTCAGACACAAGTACATACTTTTTTATATTTACTTACTTTAATACCATGTAAATTTACACACTTTGAATAGAAATTATTACCTACTTAAAGAAAGAATGGATGGTAACTCAAACTTGATGTTCATTCTTTCTTTAATCTACCGATAACCAAATAAAAATAAAAAGGTGATGAGGAAAGTAAAATATAACAGATGGAGAACGAAAAGTATTAAATAAATCACAAATAGAATTAATCAAAGATATTAGTCATGAAATGAACTGAATCTAATGAAAATAAAAATGAAATATACAGAAGAGATTCATACAGAATTAAATAAATGTAAATATAATATGATGAAATATACAGAAAAGTTATTAAAACACAACTATTTCTTCATAAACTACGAGATTTCAGTCACTGATCGGAAAGAATAAACAGGAAAAAAGCAGGGTCAAAATGTAACAGAAGATGTTCCAAATGGTCCGAAAGCCGAAAGAATATTCAATTAAAAACGCACGGTTGAACAAAACAGGTAGCACATAAGTTAACACAGCGACGCCAAACAATCGATCGATACTCGCTTCCTTTCCGCTGATTTCCCCCACCACCTATGAACCACGCGGGTGACCGACCGTAACCACAATTTCGAATTTAAAATCCCTACAGAATCCAAGAACTCTCAGAACGGTTCGGAATTCTTCGCTGGCGACTGCTGGAACAGCGTACTCGGACAAAAAGTTCGGAATTGTCACCGCTGGAACAGCGCACAATTGGAATTTCGCTTCTGCGCATGCGCGGGACAGTTCGGAGCCGTTCGGAACTATCCGGGATTGCTGCTGGAACAAACCTTATAGCCGTATTTACACGGGTCGAGTTCAACAGGCGAGTCGAGCAAGATATATACAAAATGCGGTAGTTTCATCAGAGGTACGTCACTGCGCGTGACGTCATACAGATTCATAGTGTGCCCGAACTGCAGATGAGATTTTCCAGGTGACTTATGAGTAGAAGATCTGAGAACGGAGAACTTTATTTCAAAAATCGTTCCAATGTTGAGTTCATGTCAAATAATTGGTATTGACAGGAGTTTTGAACAATTAATTTCAGCAGAGAAATCATTATCTTTTACACGACTTGGGGCATTTTCTGTCATTACAGATAAATAAGTTAACTATTTTACAGTAATTGGAATTTTTGGTGCATAGTTCCAATAACTGTAAATAAACCTTGTGGCAATACATTGATTTCATCGTTGTTGAATGCAACGTTGGTTACATTATTTATACTAGTATAAAACTGAAACTCTGAATTTCTTTCAATACAACGTAAGTTTCACCGTTTTAATTTATCAATTTTCTTATCCAATGTTATCTTTTGCGTACAGCTTTCCAGAAAAATAATTTTCCGCAGAAAATTCAAGGGGCACATCAGAAATCTAAGTGTGAGTAATGTATAAAATTGTGTGAGCAGTCACAACTTTTATTTGAGCTCAAAAAAGTTGGAATCAGTTAAGAATAAAAACTCATTTCCGGTTAACATTTACATCTTGAGTTCCAAGTATCATACATGTATTTGAACGGGCGCGCTCTGGAACTCGCTAGTCTTTGTGTGCCGTGCGATGCGTGACATGCTAGTCTCAGTGACGTATGACATGTGCTATGCGATGATGCAAAAGGCGATTCGAGAACTCTCGTTGTGTAAACTGCTTCAGGCAAATTGAGTACAGTTTGGAGTGGTCGGAGGCGAGTTGATAGGTTCTCCACGGTGCAGAACGTTTCAATCAGTAATTTTTACATATTGAACAGTACCTTCTAAGAAATAATGAATTTATTTTACGTAAGAAAAAACAATATTTTGATAATTAATAAAGTAGGAAAAATCACTACCACTGTATCAAGTAGTGTGGCAGAGGGGCAAATGAAAATTACAATAACAAACTGTCAGTCCAGTCCTGGTCCAGTCCTTTCTTCTGACACTGATAAGCAGCCTTCCATAGTGCCGTCTGATGACCTTTATCTTAACCTAATCATAACTAGATAAAAATAACATCTTTAATACTAAATTCTAAAAGTCTGTTAAGTAAAGTTTTCATAAACAGAGAAAAATATTACATTTTATAGCAGGTTCAACATTATAAATAGAGACTAAGTAACAATATTTAAATTTATCCAAAATAAAAAATAAATGATTCTGTTGCAAGATATGAAGGAAGATATATGGGTTAATAGTACCGTGTTAAAATAAAAATAAAGAAATATATTATACAGCATACTCATAAGTCATATAAATACAACATTAACTTATTAGCCAATTGTCTACTACATAAATATAATAAAAATGTTAATTTTAGCTTAGTGTGTCATTTAGAAAATCAACTTCACTAACAAAAAACCCCATAATTTTTACTTTATAGAAAATGATTTAAGAGTGGAACATTATTTTTTGTTGAGTGGCAGTTGTTGAAGTATTTAGGGCCTATGAAATTAAATGATTGTATGTAAATGGATTTGTTTAATTTTGGGATTCTGAAATGTTTACTTTCTATGCTTCTTGTACTATAAACTAAATTGTTAGTACCCGTATTGCCACTTCTTACATAAAAAGTTCTCAGAACTTTAAAAATAAATAAATGTTGAATAGGTAATATTTTTAAGCTGCAATGTAAAGGAAAGGAACTTTCTCTTCATCTTTTGAATAACATTATCCTCAAAAAATGATTTTGAATTGTTCTCATTTTATGAATGTTATACTTATACATCCCACCCCAACACTACTACATATCGCAATCTCAAATCAACTAATATAATATATAACTTTAGTGGTCAGTGCTGCAGATATTTTTTTAAAAAGTAAAATCTTTGGATTGTTGATTTTAATTCATTATTTACTTTCAAAACACATTCATTCCAAGTCTATTTTCCATCTAATTCCAACCTAAGGTATTTTAAACTACCTTGTTTTTCAATGTCTTGACAATTACAACTGTATTTATTCCTGCTATAAAAATTAATAAACTTTGGCTATAAGGAGAAATCAAATGGCTTACAACTGAAATTCATGAATTTTGTTTTACTAACATTTAATATCACACACCAGTTTTTCAAAATTTCTGTTGCCTGCAATTCATTTGATAGAAGTAAACTATTTTTCTGAGAATAGAAAAATGTTAAATCAGCAAACGTCAAACACTTTCCGTCTGAAATTTTGCTGAAGTAAATAATTCATAAAAATCAGGAGCTCAAGGAGTCCCTTAAATAGGAAACTTTGAAACCACCCAGGTATATAATAATCAGCAGTGTGGCATAATCAGTCAAGTTGTGCATTAGAGGACTAGCGATGTTTTGGTATTTCTTGTGTTACCATCAGATGCAGTGTTTGATTCCCATGTAATCGCCAATATTTTTTTTTTAACAAAATATTTGTGTTACAACTAGTGATATTTTGGATGATAATTACTAATTTATGATTGTAATTACTTTTCTATAACATATTATATTAATTATACCTATTTGTTGTCCAATTTTTTTGTACCTTTTTTTAACAATGACCTTATTTACAAGCTGAAACAATGAAAAGTTTTTGCATTATTTCAAGGACAATAGATTTCACAGTTCAAAGAGGATTGGTTATCAACACAGGCCGCACTGACAGTCAGTACAACAGTATTTACAACAGAACCCTAGAGCATGGAGTCAAAACTAATCAAATATAAAATTAAATACAATTGATACTTAATATTATACTGATAAGAACTAAAATAAAATGACTTCATACGGCTAAGTATTAAGAATTAATGATAGTACCTGCTTTGCACAGGACAATTGGAAATAAAATGAGAGATCAATGAAACAATCAAAATTTTCTTCAAACCACAAAACAGATTTAATGAAAATAATAAACACACAATATCAAAAGACAGAAAATGAATAAAACAAACTGCGTTATTACATAATAATATACACACAAACAAATATTACTCAATAGCATAATTCCATAAATCAATATCAAAGCAATCGTCTTTAATAATCTGGACTTCAATATTCATGTGAGTAATGTCCAATCATAGAAACTTAAGCTCTGAATTTTTTGTTTCCTCTCAGTACTGATATTGTCAAAATGTGCATTCTCTTATTTCACAAAATTGTTCAATAGGATTTTACAGCCTCTGAAGGAAACATTCACAAGCTTGTCACCAACGGTATGGGAGCACAAACTTATTTCTTCACTATCTACATTTAATGTAATCCGATAGACATTTAAATAGTCAAGTAACCTTTCAGAAGTCAACTTCTTTAAAATACTTAACTGATTCACACAGGCCAAGAATTCTGTCTTAAAATCATCCACTATGATCTGCAGGACATACCACACAACAAATGCACTTCAAGGACATTTTGGAAGGAAACATTGAATTTTCCTCTATCTAATGCCTCTATCAACATAAATTCACATGACATTTCCACATCAACTGTCTTGTTGCACACACTTCACATTTCTGTTGCCAGAGTTCTCATCTGCCTACATAACCAGCAATGTAAGAAAGAATTGGTAGCAACTCCTCTGGCACATAATGAATTTAAAATTAATACCTCTTAATGGATATAAAAGAAGTTAATTCAACTGCCTTGTGACATGACTCACCGCATTGTAGAAGAGTTTGCAATGCAATATTTGCATTCTTCCTGGCAAACAAAACCTTTGACTGAAATATCAATTTTCTCTCACTTTCAGGAATCTGCAGGTAACTGATATGAATTTGATCCACTCATTTGCCTGTATTGACCACACCTGCTAATCTTTTAAGAACATTTTTAATGCACGGAACGCATCATCTTTCAATTAATGGAATTTTCCTCTCAAACTCTTTCAACTCTTCCCTTACAACCTTCTTGTCAGCTCTAATAATGTTCTCTTCAGAAAAATAACACACAATAGGATAGATTCTTCAATCTTTTAAATATCAAGCTAAAAAGTAATTCTTCATAAATACTTTAGGTTGCTCTACTGTTGATTATATTAGGTTGGTAACCCTGTTTTCTGTTGTAGCGTGTGTTTGTATGTTCTAAAGCCTGTCTGGTTTTGCCTTCCGCTCTGTCATGTTAATTAAAATAAAAATATACTTTTGATTTTCATTAAAACAATCCAATAAAATATGTGGGTATTTTCTGAGGCCACACAGATTTCAAATCTTCATATGTTGGAAGAGTAAAAGCTGTCACAAACTCTTTTTTCACTCCTATAGTTGGACTTGCATCACACTGCAGCAGCGAGACATTGTCTACAATAACCACCAATCTGAAAAAAAAGCAGTCGTCAATTATTGTCATCTCAATTTCAATGGGCCTACATCATAATAGCATGACATGAAATATCACTAGAGCCTCATCTTAACAATAAGAAATTCAACTAACCTCATAAAAGTCAAGGATACTCCACCACATTGTCTTGATACATGCAGGTTCTGATTAACAATACCTGAGAAAAAAATGTTTGGCCAAATTTCGCCTCCCGGTCCAAAGAGGGTTCGAAAAAATGATTAATGTCATAATACTACAAATATTATTACGGTTCCGAAAATATAAGTCGTAACTTACCTCTCTGCTTATGTTCTAGTTGCTAAAACAAGTTGTTTAAAATACATAACTCCAAAGTTATGGTTTGCATCACGGAATTTTCACAGACTAGTGAGAATCAGTTGCTCGCTATTCGTTGCATCACGAACACCGGTGCTCGTCCTTTCCCGCAGCGTGTCGCTCTTTTGAGACACATCAAAGGAAGCCGAGCATCGGCGAATATTCACGAATGACCTGTTCGTGGTAGTGTCCACATATTCGTGCTTTTACGAATACCAAGGAGTCGATACGAGTATTATTGCGGGTATTTATGAGTCGATTTCAAGGTATTTACAGTAAGTAATCGCTGAAAAGACTAATTATTTGTAATTTTTCTCCTTATCGTACAAAGTAATAAGTGATTTTAGTAGTGATAAAATAGTGAAATTGGAAGTAATGAAGTAACTTTATTTATTATCCCGAACGTGGTCATACGCAGTTTGCAACTGCTTTTTGGCAATAAAGTTTATTTGATGATTAATTTAAATCAAAAATATTTTTATTCGCATTATTTTACTTTTTTATTAAGCGTCTTTACATTCATAGAAATCTCTTAGATTGCGGTGAACCTCACCGCTAGGTAACAGATTAAACATGTTACGTCGAATGAAAATGGGAGACGAGACCGGGGATCGAACCCGGGACCTTGAGCTTTGCGCGCTCATGCGCCTNACGAGGCCACCTCAGAGGTCTTTGGGTTTCACAAGTTGAATGAGAATGGTAGACGGGCACGGGTAGCGAGCGGGATGGCGCAGTCGGTAGGCGCATGAGCGCGCAAAGCTCAAGGTCCCGGGTTCGATCCCCGGTCTCGTCTCCCATTTTCATTCGACGTAACATGTTTAAACGTCTTTACATTGTTTTTAAAGTTTATTATAAATAATAAAAATATAACATTTAAATGATATTTCAATAAATAAATAGAGAGGACTGTTGTGGAGACACAAATTAAGATATTTATACAATATTGATTCTTTTAGAGTGGATAACAACTATAATGATTGTAAGGGTCTTAAAATTTGAGAAAATCAATTACTATAGCTATATACATATGGAATAAAAACTAGCTTATTAATTATTTAATTTCACTGATTTAATTAAGATTAGATAAGACCCATTTACTTAACATCATTTCACAAGACACAACTACATACGCCGCAGTATGTGTGATTACTTCAGATTCTCTCTCCATAACCTCTAATCACTAACACGAATATTCGTCGATCCCAGAACTAACACGTGTTCGTCATATTGCTTATGCCTGGATCAATGTGCTCGCCAATAGTCGAATACTCGGGAAATACCCTGAGCAAGTCGCTGTTGCTCGGGATACGCTGTTCGCTTGCTCGGGGTTCGCCGAATAACGAATATGTGGAACGCCTTTACACGGTGACGCGGTGACGTAACGCTGATGAAACTACNCACACACACACACACATATATATATATATATATATATATATATATATATATATATATATATATATATATATATATATATATATATATATATATATGCTCGACTCGCCCGTCGAACTTCACACGTGTAAACCCGGTTTATGTCTCTCTCGTATTCACGGTCGACATCTCTCTGCAAAGAAATCATTGTGTCAAGAGTTGATTTATTCAACCGATTCACTGATTCGTTCAGATCCTTATCGCCTCAATTTGTCTACTCTTTGCACAGACTATAAACCAAACCGCCCTCTCACGCGACTAACGGTGCGTTAACAGTTTTCAGCGCTCCTAACATTGTTCTACGTAAACTAAACTAATTCTAAAAGCGGCCACCAGGTCGCGTGGCAGTTCCCGATTCCCTTCTCGTCCTTCTAGGTACTGTACCCACCACCCTCCTTCTAGGTACTGTACCCCCTCTCCCACGATCTCATGCTTGCTCATCACAATCATTTCACAATAATTTAGCTGAAAATACTTTCCCCACAAAAAATTAACATTTGTGAATAGTTAACACGATGTATAACTGAGATATTTTACTACACATTTGAAACAGAAAATGAAAACAGGACACAATTGACAGGAAATATATACATAGAAAATACATATTTGCTCTTAATTCTATTTATTCATAATAAGATTACAGTACATTCTCATATGCATGGAAATATACAATCCTATATACAAAAATTGGGTATACTTGCAATAAGGTACTCATTTATGTATATTCACCGACTGTTCGGATCAATAATAAATAAATGAGACGGATAAAACAAGTCATACGAGAAAAAAATGCTGGTAAATCCATAAAAATGATACAATTTTATCAAACTCGTGGGGAAATGTGATTAAATTCCTTCTTTTTCTACTGGCTGTATAGAAAGCAGTCAACGGAATGTTGCTTTTGTCTTAAGCGACAGTGGTGTATAAATCCCTCTGCTCATTGCACGGGCAAATTACATGCCACAAATTTTATGAAGGTGATGTAAAACTAATTTACAAAAAGTGAATACAAGATTGATAATTTTCAGTTGAAACTTAACTCCAAAACTAAACAAATGTTTCTGCCTTTCAATTGGTATCAAAGAATGAAATGAGAAAGAAGAAACAGTTCTACCTCCCTGAAACGAGTCTAGAAGACTTGTTCTGTAGTGTGACTTGAGAATATAGTAACAAAATGATAAAGAAATGAAGACAATCCTACCATGGCTCAAAAAGCAATGGATGTATCAGAGGATGAACTATTTACAATAATATATGAAGAAACCATACGATTTTCATTTATACAGGTTTATATAATTCTGTTTAACAAATGAGAAAGGCGTTAATCAAATGAGAGCAGAATAACTCGAAGATTTTCAGTAGGTGTCTTGAAAAGGAAGTAACAATAAAATGAAAAATAAATGAAGACATTCAGCCAGTACATCTAACAATACTCTACCAAGAAACAGTCTCAAGATTTTCCATTCTACAAGTTGAATATCAATCCATCAAGGAAATGGGAGAGATCTGTCAACCTGAGAATATCTGCGAGAAGACTGACTTCGCAAGAAGAAATTTACTAAATTTGACAGATGCTAATGCAAATGTTACAAAATGAAGTTGTGAATACAATGCCTACTGAACCTTATAAGGAAGGAAAGAAACAAAAAATAAGTGAGGAATATTACAGCGACGAAGAAGACCTGAGTAAAGAAACCGAATGGATCAGAGTAAAGAACACGAAAAAAAAAGGAAACCAAGCACCTTGCCCCGTGAAGCTGTTCAACTCGCAACTAATGACAAAAATCAAACAGATCACACAAAACAATAACCAACTAAAGAAGAAACCACCACCAATGATTATCGCTAAACTAAACAATTATGAAAACTTAACGGACATAATAGACGGAATAGAATTCCAGGCTACCACGCTTGCTGGAGGAAATGTCGAATTAAACACTAACGATGAAAGAGGATATAGGAACCTAACACAAGTTGTGAAAAACATGAGACTGGAATGGTATTCGTTCGAAGATAAAGGAACTAGACCAATCAAAGTGGTTGTCAGGCACCTATATCAAACTTGTAAACAGAACATATAAAACTTGACTTGACAAAAAAGGATTTAAAATATTAGAAGTCCATCAGATCTTCAGAAGAAAATATAACACTCCATTAGCTTTGTTTGTACTAACTTTTAGTAAGGATGAAGACAAAAGAATATATGAAATTAAAGAAATATTGCACATGCGGGTGACTATTGAGGCATTCAAAAAACCTAAACTCACACCTCAATGTAAAAATTTTCAAGAATATGGCCATACCCAAAAATACTGTGGAAGGGAATTTTTTTTTTTTTTTTGTGGGGCTTTAGGGCTCGTCAACATCCAGGTCATTAGAGCCCATGGAAGGGAATTAAGATGCGTTAAATGAGTAGGGAACACCATACAAGAGAGTGTCCAAAACCCTCAAACACTCAAGCTAAGTGCATACACTTTGAGGATGCCCACCCAGCTAATTACCGTGGATGTAGTATAACAATAGCGTTGCAAGAAATGAGACAAAGTTACTAATAAAAAATTACCAGAAAAAGGAAGAAGACAAGAAACTACAAATCACAATCAGTGAACCTAAGCAAGCGCAGGCGAATGTATCGTATGCTGAAGTGGTAAATGGATCACGACAAAAACTGAGAATATTGATCATATAGCAGTGATGTTGCAAGAAAGAAAATATGTTCCGTCATATTTCTGGATGTGGCCCAAGCTTTCGATAAAGTCTGGCATGAAGGTCTTATCATGAAATTAAGAAAATGCTTACCTGTACAGTATGTGCACCTCTTAAAATCTTATATATCACAGCGGACCTTCAGAGTTAAGCAGGAAAATGAATATTCTGAACTAAAACAGTAAATGCAGCAATACCCTAAGGCAGTGTTCTTGAACCGGTGCTGTATTTGTTGTATACATGTGACATACCAGTCGCAGAGAACACCAAACTAGCGACATTTGCTGATGATACGGTCGTATTAGCGGTAGGAAAGACTATCGAAGAAATAACTGCCAATCTCCAAGGTGTACTAGACCGATTATACGCATGGACTCAACGCTGGCTATTGAATAACATCACAATTCCAAATAGAAAAACAGCCAAATACTTGGGTCTAAATATAGACTCCATGCTTAAATGGAAAGAGCATGTCAAAAAGAAAACAAAAGAACTAAAGCAAAAATATAAAAGTATGTACTGTCTGGTGAGGAGGAACTCCCATTTGTCTATAAGAAACAAGGTACTGGTATACCAGCAAGTTCTGAAACCAGTCTGAACTTACTGTCTTCACTTGTGGGACTGTACCAAAGAATGCAACGTTAAAAGCATCCAAGTGTTCCAGAACCGAGTGCTGAGGAACATTGTCAATGATCCTTAGTACATTCGGAATGCTGATCTTCATCAGGAGCTCCAGATGAGGACAGTGAAGGAAAAAGTTAAGAAAATTGCCGAGAACCACGAGGAAACATTCCATAAACATACTAACATTAAAGTGCTACAATTGTTAGACAATCAAGACATAGTGCGACGGCTCAAAAGGACTAAACCCTTTGAGCTTGTGTGACATGTGTAATCAGTGTAAAAGCAAAGTGCAGTGTTGTATAGCCACAACAACGATGTGAGCAAGACATTTTACATGCTAGGATGGACCGCTGGGAAAATCCAGACTTATATAAAATACGTAGTAATTTAAGTCAAATTAAAAATGTTGATTAGGTGCATTTTTTTTTTTAAATAACACATTTATTTTATGCATTATTTTTCTATATTCGGAAGCATTCAAGGGTTGGAAATATGACATTGCTCGAACTATAACGAACAAATGCAATCTACAAGAGCAAAAACAATATGACTGACAGTTGAAACAGCTAATCAATTACGTTCCGGTCCGTATTTGACGAATCAGTGATTATTCGAGGATATGATGAACTGTTTTGTGACCATGAATACAGTACGGAATAATCATGACTTGTTTGAGACCTGGTGAATGAATCAGTAATGTCTATGAATACAGCAACCAATGATCAGTGGTTAGTAAATGAGAGATTGAACTAATGCTCAATCTATGTTTGTTTGGGGTGACTACGATAACGAAACCGTTCATCAATTGGGGTTATAATCAGTTATTCAAATAAACAAGTGATTATTTGCGACTATGAATACAGTCCTAAGCCTCACGGAATCACCTTCGGCCGGACTCGGACCCAACAGCCGGTTGACCGGAGGGGAAAACGATGAGCGAGTTCTCTGTCTCTCTCGCACGTCGCCTTAAGTGGGGAACTCGATTCCCTTACTGACTGCTTACTGCTGCTCACAAGTCATTGCACAGTAACACCTTACCCCCTCCAAGCGGATGTGCGAGCGAGAGGGCTACTTCTCTCAATATGTTCTGTCTCATATCATCAAGGACAATCTTCAGCAGAGACAGTAGTCTCTATTTATATTTAGCTCTATGGGTAAAACGTACCCGCTCGCCAGTGCTTATATTGCCTTAGGGTACGCACATGCAGAAAGCTGGTTTCCAGCTTTCGGCAGCAAGCGCCAGCGAACGGCTGGAATGAGCAATGCATTTAAATGCGAGTGCACACAACGGACGCTCGGTGGTGTTGGGTGTCGGCGCTTACCTGCTTTTGCCAACAAAGTTGGATCTCCAAGGACTTCCGGCTTTGCTTGTTCCCTGATTTTCAGCCAATCGTAGCGAAGTGGAAAGCGCGATTCATGGCGTTTGTGTTTCATGACCTGAAGTGTGGTTAAGTGCAACACATATAGATTTTGTAAGTGATTTGAAGATATGTGAGGATGAGATGGAGTACGTTTCAGTATATACAAAAAATTTTTCATGCATTCTTATTCAAGTTTCTTTCTATAAATTCTTCTTTCTAAATATTTATTATTGTCATATTTCATTTGCACTCTACTTCGGAAAGTTTTTTTTTTAATTTTCCTTTGGGCATTTTTTGATCGGAATTGATGGGATGGTCCGTTGTCTTATTCTGGAGAGTAAATTAGCGTATTGTCTCCCCATTGGTCACTCGGGTTTATCTTTTTGATATGATACTTTCTCGGGGAGGGGTGGCAATAAATTAATTGTTTATGAGATTACTAATACTGGTTCCATATTGCAATTTTAAACTATTGTTTTTCATGACAGAAAACTTTATTTTCTTTAGAATCGAACATTATCTTGTGTTACCCTGAAAACCCAGTGCCCGTCGTCTCTCACTATGACTGCAAGTCAAAGAGCGTTGGTTTGTAAATAACTTTCCGAATATTATAAAATCACACGGTTTTCTTCCGATTGCACGATTTTTATTCGTCCGGTTAAAATAGTTTAACATGGCACAAGTTACATTTTCAAATTTCTATAAAAAATCGAAAAATAACCGCACACAAGTACCGCCTTTCTATTTCAATTATGGTTTCAACACGCTTTCATTACCCAAATATGGCACACACCATGATATTCATTCAGAAATGGCGCTGGCATCGAAGGCGTAAAAACGCCAACCGCACGACTCGTGAACCCCTCGGATTAGTCCTTTCCAAAACGGAAAGAATTAAGATGATGGATTTTGTTTCGTTAATCCGCTGATGTAATGATGAACAGACAATATTGCATTGTACATACAAATGAATACGATAAGGCTATTTGTTGTTATATTCGTAATTGCTTATATTTACTTATTGTGGTTTCGTTTACTTTTGCGACTATCAATTACCGAGCCTGAATCGTGCAACCTGCGTGCAGCAAAGATGTTCCATTTACTTGCTGCAATCTCCCGGTGGAACCCACTCGCGCGTATTTTTGTCCGGCGCTAGTAAACAGAGCAGAGAATGGAAAATGCGATTCCATTTACCTAATTGCGTTTACAGAACGCTATTACTCTACATTTGGTGAAATTGGGCCAAAGTGCGCCACCGAGCACAGCTGTAGCATATACTTTGAGAATGTGCTTTGCACATTCGGTAGTGCAGGCACGCATGCTCTTAGCATATGCTTTTCCCTAACTTTTCCTCACTGGGTATACATATAAAATTATAAGAATAAGAAATTAATAATTTAAATGGTAATTGACTTGCTAAAAATCTTCCATTGCCTCGCCAACATGGAAAGACTGAAGTATTTGTCTCTTTGTAAACCGATTTTACGTAATGTTAAATGTACCATCTGTTCTGAAATACAAAATTATTTTATGTTATGAATCGTGTATTTTATGTCTCGTTTTGTAGGAGATGAGTTCATCTGCATGATTGTAAACTGAAATTGATAGTTCTGACTGATATCTTTGAGAGATCTTGATGATATATTGAGTAATTGTTTTTAGTTATTCATGACTTCTTGAAATTTAAAATAAGAGATTGTGGGATAATATATAAGAATTCAAATTTGTATTTTCTATATATTTGTTTTATTAGATTATAAAAACAAACAGCATTTTTGAACACTTTAATCTGCATTACAAACAGTTCAGCATTTTGTCACAAAATGTAATAAAATCAATATTATGTTATTGAAGAAAATGGCAGTGCATAAAATGACTAATTAAAAACAATTATCATCTTAGCTTATGATAAAATATGAGGTTTAAATCTGTACTGCAGTTCATTACGACATGGGCCTGTAAATAAAAATACAATGATTTTCAGTAATAGTATAAATGTAGTCTATTCTTATCACTGTGTCTAAAGCAAAATAATTGTTACTTACATGACAAAACCTGTTGCTCTATATTACTAACTTGTTTACAGAGTGGACTGATTCTTTCTATTTGGGGTTGGTAAGACTTGAGCTCTTCCAGAAACTGATAAGAACTTGATTGACTTCTCTTCTGTAAAAACATGATAAAGAATACATTTTTCAAAACCAATATGAAGCTTGTCTTTGCTATTTAATATAACATTAATATTTCCAGAATCAAAGACAATGTTAATATACTGTTCAAATGGTTTTGGAAATACAAGAAAAGGGATTTCCTGTGTGTTCTACTTACAACATTTTCCAATTGTTCCTTCAGTTGTAATATTTGTTCTTTCATTGCTTCAATTTTATTATTTAATTCCCTTATAGAAAATTCTGCATTTGCAGGTTGATCTTTCAGATGCATCTGTTGAAAAACAATTGGCATATTACTGACAAATGCAAATTTTATGAATTGGTAAATGCTTATGATAAATGGGATGCCACAAAATGATTTGAAAAAAATAATTGATATACAAGCGAGTTCATGAAGCAGTGAAGTATGTCATAAAAAATGGATGAATAATTTTGTTAGATTAAGTTATTTATTAATCAATTTATGTTACATGAAATGTTATGATGTTGGCCAATGGTTTTACAAAAATATTTCTAATATTTATAAAACCTTGACAACTTTATAGATTATTTTAGAATTGTGAAATATATGTTTAGAAACTGAAAATTATATTTTCAAAATTATATCATCTGCTCATCATTCATGTATTGGTAGCTCATTTAGGGAGGTTTAAAATGAAATTAAAGACAAGTTGCACACTGCAACACTATATAAAAAACAATTATATGCTTTACCGAAACATCTGATTCTAGTAAACTTCAGAAATAGACAGCTGATGACAATCTTTATATTATGAATCAGGGTGTGTAAAAATATGTGTTTGTAATTCCCAATGTGGCCAAGGATTATTCTCCACTTTTGAATGCTCAAAAAACAATAAGAAATTAAAAAAGAAATAAATATGAATAGATGTGAATACCATTCAAATTCCCCATAAAATCATAGACCTGGTTTACAAATTCACATAAAAATCAAACATACATTATATTATAGAGAAACTTCATTTAACAGACATTTATCAACAGTATATATTTCTCTGTAGCAGTGTTTTTCATTCCCAATCCCACTCCCATTGTTTTTACGGTATTTGATTCTTCTGAATAATGATCACTCTCTAGAACAAATGTAGACAGACTTCCTGGGTAATTTTTGAGGGAATGATTCTCTATAATAGACAAAAGTAATTGCTTAAAAAATACAAACAGCATAGTAAAGCTGAGCAACCAAAAGTGCCTTTTTGAAGACTCTAGTGCATACCATTGATCACATGACTTATGAACAGTTCTGCTGTGTACAAGCTTCTAAAATTCCATATCTGGTCCCCTAATAAGGGATAAGTTTAGAGGTCACATAGAAATAAAATGAAACTGATTTTAGGGCACAAGTTAGATGGATGAACAAATTTAGATTGCAGCTTAAAACTTCCTATGGATTTGTTTATAGTGAAGCTGCAATTGTTAAATTCCAATATTGTTCTTACATTTTTCTATTCTAATGGATATATTAAGAGTGCTTCTCTCATGCCTTCCCTGCAAAGTCTCACAGAAAATAAAACAGTGAATTAAGAAATGCAGAAAAGAGTTAAGTACTACGTTTTCTTGAAGGTAATTAGTTTTAGACTAGGAAACCTCCATCCATTTGCTTATGGGAGAGTTTGCAAATTCATTTAGCCCACAGTGTACAAAAGGAATCAATTGTAAAAAGAACAAACAATCAGTGGCAGAGCTTCCAGAAGAGGGTTGGTGTAGGAAGTAAGTCTGGGGAGTATGGATTGGCCATTTCCGTTTGAAAATTGAGAAACACGTTCTTCTATTCCTTTATTTGCTAATGCAGTTGATGATTTTGTGTACAGATACTTCTCAATCTTCAGACATATTTGAGAGTTCAAATCCATTCAAAAGGTCTTCTTCCACAGTACTTATATACTTCTTCAACCATTTTTATGTAGAAAGTGTACATTCAGCTATGGCAATTATGGCAGAATTGTCTCCAAAATTTGAAGAACCCCAAAAGATGGAAAAAATTGTGTCTAGTTCTTTAAATGTACTGATCGGTATTGCTGGAGAATGACATGCATCATTCCATTTGTTTTGTCACATCTTTATGTCCACCATTATTGAACAAGAACTTCTTGTGAAATACTTCGCCTCCTACATCGCCGCATCGGCTGGATGGTAGACCGCTACCCCCTCCCCACGGGGTAGGGATAAAATGGCGACGTGCGGCCCAGAGAGGGCAGAAGAGGAGAAGCAGAAGAGAGCGACACGACCCTTGTGACCTGTGCCTGCACTTACCACTGGAACTTCCACCGGCAACGGCCCTTGCGATTCTCAGAGGTTCCTATGACTGTTGGACTATTGGAACACTATCTCGCTCGGAAGAATCAACAGCAACCCGGCGCATCTACGGACTTCCCCTCTCGAACAACGACGACTCATAGGCTGATACACACACAAGATTTGGATTTTGTAATAGAATATAATTCTTAAGCTCTAAATAAACTCTATTTTTATTAAACTTGTTCTTCAACCACCTCGGCTGTCCCTACCCGGATATAAGTGTTAGAATTATACCTTCATGGAAATGAATCTGTGTGAATAATTAACTTGACACACTGTTAAAGAATGTGTATTACATGAGCTTAAAAGTATCACTAATGTATCAAAAGTAAAAATGATTTATATTTCCCAATATTTACCGTTGACTATGGCATAAATGTGATAACAGAAGATGGTTATATACAAATAAAACATGAAACATTATCATCATAAGAACCCAACAATTTTCTTGTATCTTTTATAGTAAAAATTAAAAAAAAACCATTAATCACAATTGCATTCTACACGTTACAAACACAATATTAACCCCTATTCGAATGAACTTATGTAGTATACGTAGAGAGAGTAATAAAAGAATGGATGACAGCTCGATCATGGCAGAAGTTTCAAGATAGAAGTGATCTCATAAAAAAAGTTATGTAATGTGAAACAGATAAGGATAAGCAGAAGTTACACATCGAGTATAGAATTATTGATATAACCATTAAAAGAAGCATAGGAAGAAAACTTTTAGTTGAGGTGATATGAACATAGGTGACAACTAGAGTGGTCATTAAAATTTGACAATTATTTTTTACTCACATACTTCACAATTCTATTTACACTCTCAGTTCTATTGATGGTTGTCAAAATTGAAAACTATTTTTCAACACTGAATCAGCATGAAAGAGAAAAAGTCTATAAATGACATGGTCGTCCCTTTTACATGTGGAAGAAAGGGGGCGGAAATAGTTGTAATAATCTAACATTCTTGGGCATGTTTTAACTTCAGAATGGAAGTCATTTCACCCATGAATCATTACTCAAAATTAAACTCTATTGATTGTAACTTGTAACATACAAAGGGATAACTATGGGGTGAAATATGTATATAAGGTGTGAAAGAGTTAAATAAAACCCCTTCTATACGTTGAATGTAGGGGAATAAGAGGCACGGTATATAACATACAACTCATGGGCAAGATGGAGATGGGAGAGGAACAAAATTGTCAGTCAAGGATGTCAAAATCCTTAAACTTGCATTAGATAAATTGTCAGAAGTTGTCCCAAAAATTGAAAATGAAAAGTTGGTCACACTAAATAATAATAATAAAGGCAAGAAGAATAGCGACTAGAGCTGTAACATATACCTATATTAGGGAGCAATATAAAATATTTCGTAAACGGCTCCAAAGAGAGATTAAAAATAGCAAAGCAAGATGCTGGAAGGAGCTCATTGAGCAGGTTGAAGACGACTCAATTAAAATTGTGACAAAGAAATTTAAAACGGATATAAAATTGTGACAAAGAAATTTAGAACGAACTCGAAGACCCCTGGACTACATAAACCACAAGGATAAGGAAAGTGATAAAGAGATTTGTTCCCTACTAGGTCTCAATGGGTAAGACCGGGACCGAGAATATTCTCGACTGAAAATATAGGACCTTTTACAACAGACGAACTGTGGAACGCAGAACGGGAAAGCACCTGGGAGTGTTGGGATACCGAATGATATTTTATAGATTGTAACAAAGGAATATACTGAATGTCTACTAGATGTTTTTAATTGCTGCCTCAAGGAAGGAATCTCCCTGAGGCAATGGAAAGTGCAAAGACTTACACTTCTTCGGAAGAGCAATAAGCCAATTGATCAGACTTCGTCTTTTAGACCGATGTGCATTTTGAACACCATGGACAAGCTGTTGTAGGGATTACTTCTCTTAAGCATATATCGGTGGGAATAAATTTTTCCTGTTGTCAATATGGTTCACGGAAGGATTCTCGACGACGACGCTATTCTTGAGGTGGTACGAGTTGCGGATGCAGCCACAAGAGGCGATGGGAAAAAGAGTTTCTGTGCTCTCGTGACCATTGATATCAGAAACACCTTCAACAAAGCTAGATGGAAGGATATAATTAAGGCACTAATAGACAAGAAGGACCCAGAATATCCCGTAAGAATCATTGAAGATTATCTGCATGAGAGAAATATCGTATACACAGAGACTTGCAGGATACAAGAAAATGTGACTTGTGGTGTCCCTCAAGAGTCTAGATTGGGTCCTTTCTTACGGAATGTTATGTATGATGCAATGCTTAGCGTCGGTCTACCGATATATACTAAAATAATTGGTTTGGCAGTCGACACACAGATCATATGTCAAAGTGATAATATAGATTTACTAGTAAGGAGAGTGAATGAAACCTTCTTTACAGTAAAAAGATGGCTTGATAGAAGACTTCTTCAGTTGGCTATGGAGAAAACCGAAGCGATTCTGGTAATCGACAGTAGAGCCTTTCGGTTGCCAGAAATACGCTTGAGGAACACAAGTATACGATGAAAACAACATAACCAATTTAGGGGTTGGGATCGACCATAGACTGAGCTTTGGGCCACATATTAATAAGACCGCAGACAAGCTAGCAAAGGCAGGAACTAATCTCTCCAGAATAATGTGAAATATAGGAGGACCAAGAGAGAACAAAAAATGGATGATGCATGCGTATTGCATGCTGTATACCACTCCAGTATGGGCAGGTCAGTGCATAAATGTTTAAAATGTTTTGAATCTACTTTCAAAATTTGCCGCGTTCTACTAAATATTTATCGTAAGGAGATTTTTTATTACAAACTAATTTTAGCAGAATATCTGTTTATTCAAAATTATTTCTATATATTAATTTTATTTATTTCATGAAAAGTTTAAGAAGAACTTTAGAAAATTTATATATATAACAACTTTAGAAAAATATATATAACAAAAGTTTATCAAAACCACATTATATGGAGCTATTTTCTTCTATCCTCTTGTTTTTTATAATAATACTGAAATATGGAGAGCGTTATACAGGTGGATTTATGAATGACACAGTCGTTTTTGACAAAAGATGCTTTGGAACGTAGCACCCTTACTTTCTCCCAAGTTTTTTGAACTAATTCTGACTGGACAAATTTGTTAAACTAGATTTTTGGATTTGATAATTAATATTTTATAAAATAATTATGTTGGCATTCTTGGAATTGTTGGTTGCACCCCACTATCAAAAATTCTGCTGGTGCCTATGATCACTTTTGATCGAAACATAACTTTATTTGAAATAACATATTTTCCCATCATTTATCTATTGAGAAATACTTGATAGATAATAATTCTCCCTCTGAAAAAGTTGTTTATTCATTTGTTTTAAATCAATATTCTGAAAAATCATTCAGTAATTTAACTATATGAAACAACTATGAAGAATTCGTTCAGATAACAATTGTAATAATATTTCTTTCTATTTTCTTTATAACTAATGCTACACTCTTTCTACATAACTTTGATTTTTAAGAATCTAAGCAGAAATATTTACCTCTTCTAGCTTAAGCAGTCTTTGAGAAAGAATTTCAAAATCTTCCAGATCTTTAGCTTCAGTTGCAGTGATGTTTCCTGGGTTGACAAATACAGTTGAAGTATTTATTATTGATGTAGTTCACAAATTTGTTCTCATAATTTTATTTGACCAATTACTTATATATTGTTTTCATCTATTTACCTTTACTTCGACATGTTCTGCCATCATCAAGAAGTTGAAAACCATCGTGGCACACACAATGGAAACTGCCCTCAGTGTTGATGCAGGTGTGATCACATGGTTTTTCTTTGCATTCATTTAAATCTGTGGAAACATTTCATTCATATCAATAGAGCCAAACACATTATTTACAATGAAATATTTAAACTGTTTGGAAACGTGGACCAATCAAAAACTGTCAATGTGTCCAATATAATTAATAAAATATTTTATTGTTTAATTTTATTGTACCAATGTAAATTCTCAAAGTATTTTTATGTTGACGTAATTTGAAATTTGAAGTGAATTTCAAATTACTTTGTTCCCATGAGACATAATGGCAATAATTCTATATTTAGAAGGTTTTTGGTAACATTTGAATGAATAACAGTGGTGCTCTTGCCTCCTTTCTTCTCAGGCTATGAGTTTTCTGAATGTTCTCTCCCTGTGTCTAGTATTAAATTGTAAAGTGGATCAAAATGTTTTATTAGATGCAATGAACTGAAATGTGATCACAGAGAATGTTAGTTGAGTGAGTAGTCACAAGACCTACATTTATGCTTTATAATTTAAGATTCCGCCATTACCATAAAATATTGTAAATATAACTATGATTACTATATGACCCAACACTCATCTTACTTATTTTCTTTTTTGTTACACTGAAGGGATGTTTTCTTTTTTTCACTGAAGACCATGGACTTGAAAGTAGTTTTAAAAGTTGTGATAAATGGCTAAATGGTGGTATTTAATTCAAAATGACCAAGAAGTGGGAATTTATTCTAATCAATCAGGAAAATTACTCACAAGTTCATAATTCCATCCTCCAAAATTAAAGATGGTGAATCTGGTGAAAACAATGACAAAAACTGTGGTTTAGATTTCATTACATTAAACAAGTAAAGCAAGATTTTTTAAATTGATTCTAAGGCAATATGTTAATAAAAAAATTGTTTTATAGTCAAAAATTAATTGTTTCACATTGTAAAAAATAATTTAATTTGTGCATGTGAAAAAGACAAGAAAAAATAGTAATTTAAAGGATGTTCTCATACATGGATCAGTATTAATTCAACTCAATTTGCCAGCCAGTAGTTTTATTGTTTTTCCCTAGAAAATTTCATGAGTTCCTATGAATTCTTTTTTTTTTTTTTACAATCTGGTACATCTTGCCAAATGATTGACTTGAAACAATTGTGAGGTTTTTATACAACATTTAGTGGTACTTTCTCAATAATTAAATCAAATGTAAAACTTGAAAGGAAATAAAAATCTTAAATAAGAAAGAATTAGAAGTTGTATTTTTAGTTTGACAAAATAACTCACAAATAAAGAACTAGTTCAAGTATGAGAGTTATTGGCCATAGTGATCATAAACGAATGGTTTTCTTGCATTTGGCCAGAAAATGAGAACACATGTATTTATATTATGCCAACGTTTTAACCTTTATTGAGATCATCATTAGGGCTAAAGTAACTCCTTAGAAACTAACATCACTCCACACAGCTCACTCTCCTTACACGTAAACCTTTAGTATACATGGTTAACATATGTATGTATGTGTGTTCTCATTTTCTGGTCAAATGCACAAATGCAAGAAAACCATTCACCACATTTATTATTTTTCATATATTCTTCTTGCAAGATATTTGATTACAACATTAATACAAATTATATATGAATACAAAGAATATACTGCTTATATTTATGTGATACTATTAATTTTGTGTCAAGTAATTAAAGTATGTCATAATATGAGAAGTGAAATATTAAAATGTTANGGGGCTTTAGGGCTTGCCAACATCTAGTTATTCCTTTAGAAATGCATATTATAAGGTATATTTTACATTAAGATTTTATTTCTTTTTTAAAAATATATTTATTCTCTACCTTTCAGAGTTGTTTTCTTAAAATTATTGAATACATAATAGCTGAAATATTTAAAAAGAATCCACATAACTGGGCAGAAGTAGGTTTAAATTTGAATTTCAGTGTCATCCATGTAGAATATAGAAAAAGGAACATGAATTTTCAGTGAACTTTATGAGTACATTTTTTATTAAAATAGGTGTGACTAAATTATTTCACGAGGTGAAAGATACATGATGAATTTTTTAAACTACAAAAGATGAGATTTTGAAACTATGAGATCATGTATTCTTGGTAATGTTCTAAGGTAGACATGTCAAGAACCACAGTCATGAGCTCACATACATATCATTACAAAAGTAGGAATTATCAAGGAATACTATCCAATCTGCAATATTGTCATGAAAACATAAAAATTCCAGCTTAAAAGAGACTCTCCCCAAGTAATCAAACTTACAACAAATCGATTGTTTTTTTCAACTGATATAAGTTGTATTTGGTTCTGTATTATCTGTATTGAGTTAAGATATTTAATTTCTTAGTCAGTTATAAGGATACAGATAATCCAGAACAGAAAATCAAAATATTTGTAAAAATATTAAGTCAATGGCATCTGTACTATTAGTATTACTCAATTCTTACCTGTTTGGCATTGTGACCCAGTGTAACCAGGAGGACAGGCGCATGTATCAGGTAGGGAACAGGATCCTCGATTCATGCATGGTCTTGAACATATTGCTGTTGAAAATTGGTTCATTAGCATCACCTTAGAGTATACTAAAAGATACTGTAATGTTTCTTGAGTTGATAAGTTTTATAGTATGTACTTTTCAATAAAGTAAATGACATGTAGGGTAAAGGCACATATAACAGAGACATTGGAGGCATGGTAGAATGAGACAGGCAGTTTATCTATTCACTCATCAATCACCCATCCATGACATCACAATAAAGTTGCCGCCAATTGTAACAGGGCTTGAAATGACAGTATAGTAGTATTTCTTCATGACTTTTTTTGGCTTATCTGAATGAAGTGAGTAGAGAAGGGTTTAGCTTATTGTAAGAAGAAGCGGCTGGTTATTTTTCATTTAAATTTCAGTTCAATATCTCTTGGAGTAAAGCACACCGGAATCATTCTTCATTCAATACACTAGTTCTGGAAAAACAAATATTCTGAAATGCATTTAATTTTTCCTTGTGAAACTCATGTAATTTTTTGTTTGATTCTTTATTATTCATAAATTAGAATGCAACAATAGCTAGGCAGGCGAACAAAACATCCACAACCAAACCTGAGCAATTGGGAAACTAAGCAAAGCTAGTTTCTGATCAATTAAGTAAGTGAAACTAATAATAATAATAAATTTATTGTCAAAAAAGCAGTTACAAACTGTGTATGATCACATGGAGGACAATAAACTAATTTACTCTCCACAAGCAAGCAAGGGATCATCCCATCAATTCCGATCAAAGGTCCTAAGGCAGAGGCGGATTCAAAAATTTCAGCAAAAATTCCTAGATAAGATGAAAAGTTACCTACGAGTTATAATACTAATAGAATGTCAATATGTTTGTAATGTAACGCAAAAAATTGACATGTACATGTATATATTCTTCTTATAAAGCAATTAATGTATTCATGTAGTACACTTATACCATTCTTGAGTAAATGTAATTGCGGTGCTATAATAGAACCCTTTTTGACCAGTCTGGTCAGGATTGAGACCCTTACCCGTGTGGTTGGTTAATCTGAGGTTTCCGTGAAAAATTGATTTTTGTTCAAAAAGAGCCTACAATTTCATCAGGTTATCTTGAATAAACAAGCAAATGAGACATCATTGCAATCCATTTTATTGTACTGTATGTACATACATAAATGAACACAAAAAATTTATACAAGCATTGTTGTGTTGACCCGTTTTACTTTCTAGGATCTTTCCAGGAAAGGTCCATAACACAATCAATGTTTGAGTCACCACCTGCTAGCTGAAAGACAAAAACAAACTGTCCCAAGGGATAGGCTGGTTGATCTGAGGCCAGTTAAGAGGGGTTCTATTTTTATGTTGTGAAATGACATAAACAGTTCAGCGCATGTAGGAGAGAAAATAAAAAAAAGATGAGGTCAGGGACAGGAAGAGAGGGAAATTGTACTTGTGCTCCACACCACTAATCCTTGCTCTCTGACTTCATTTCATTTCAGAAAAATCTTCATAAAGTTTTTTTCTTCATAAATGGTATGCTTTGAAAATCAAAATAATATTCAGACAATATTATTCACCCAGTTTGTCAGTTGAACAAGACTAAATTGTATTTGCCTTTTGACTTTTGTAAAATGATATTCTTCCAATCCATTCTATTTTTTCCAATCTGTTCACCAGCAGCACAGCAGTAATCTTTGCATTGTCAATAAGAGTATGCCTTCCAACCAAGTATCTTGACTGTCATCTGATCCAATAAAGTTGATTCCTTGATCACTGCAGATCACCTTGAATCTCCCACTACGTCTAGTGAATCTTCAGAGAACTTGAAAAATAATGTTAGTGGACAATATTCTAACATAATATTTGTCCATTACCTCACACCCAAAGAGCTTATACTTCCTTTGAAGTATCACTGATGCAGCTAAGTTAATGAACTTAATATTGTAGTTTTTTGTTTATGTTAGTCATGAATTGAACCTGGTTGTTAATTATTTAAACAGCATCAGGGAAATAAAGAATACCACTGGAACAATGAGGAATATTATAAATTTCTTTAGGGATATAGTCCTTTATGATGAAAGATGATTTCCAACATTCTGTTGTTCAGCAGAACTTGTTTCTGGGTAAAATACAAAGGTTATTGTCATGAAATGGGACAGTTTGAGAAATGCTGCATCAGAAAAAAAGATAAATTCATTTTCTTGGTGTTTAAAATACCTCATATGCTCTGTATACTTATTCTATTACCAGAAGTGCTGATTTTTTGTTTTTGTTTCCTTGTGAAATTTTTAACAAATTAAGTAATAGAAAATATTCACTTCAGTCATGCAACAATTATTATTATTAATATCTTAAATAAAAAAACAAAAAAAAAACCGATACCCGCATATTTCAAAGAGGTTGAACAATATTAGACATTGTATTATTTTAAATGTGAATTTTTACTTAACATTCTTGTTTCTTTAATGGAAAAAATGAAGCAAGTATATTTTTTTATGATGAGAGTTACATAAATGTGGGTGATAAAATCATAATTTAGTAAAATTCACATAGATATAAAATACAGAATGATCCAAAGAGGAACATTTTTAGCGTACCTTATTGTTTTCTTGTTAGACAACAAAGACTTTATCACATTTTGGCATGTGACTATAGTGAAATTTTCCTTTTAATATATTAAGATAGCACAGATATCATTTTTTCAGTATACCTATGTAATGCCTAGTGTCACTAAGTAGATGATATAGATTGCATCAATGTTTTATAGTTAAATTTTATTACTACATAATTTGTAGTATTATCTGGTCTGAACAAATTCAAAGCTTAGTGTTCTTAATTCGCTCCACATGTTTTGGATTGCAAATGTTATCTTGTGGAATGTCAAATTTTGAAGCTTTTTTGCAATTGTTTAATATCGCAGGTTTGAACAAATGTGTTCTTACAAATGTTTTAGTGGATAGCTTGGACAACAGTCTTCATTTCTTTCAGGAGATGAAGACTCTTTCTCAAACTTTCTCACTCTTTCTCAAATGTTAGTCTTCTTTAGAGGAATTTTTTAGTTTCTTTTGTTTGTTTTGTTTTATTTTCAAGAACTTTCCCAATGGTGTAGTGATCATAATAACTGTCAGATATACATAAAAAAATCTAATTATTCGTGTTTTTAATGTATTGTTATTATATTTTTTTTTCCTTTCAGTTTGTTAACTGTTGTCATACTCTTTCAAATAAAATATAAATTTAGTTTTAGATAAGAAATAAGATTCTACCAACCAATAATTTTCATAATGATGGTTAATTACTGAAAATAAAATATTAATGGTACTTAATTTATTATCCTTTTCAGTAAATTATCTGTGTTGTTGCATAGCCTTGATTCATCTAATAACAAGGGCCATCAACTCCATACTCTCTGGTTTTAACTTATTCTCAATTATTTGTGAAAATTGTGTTCAAACATTAATTCTGACAGCATAGATTTATAACACAAAGTTGTGCCGACCAATGCTGTACTGTAACTCGCGGGCTGCCAGTAAAAAATGTTTCGCGGGCTGCCAGTTGGACAGTGCTGAATTAAACGACTCGAAAAAGCAAGATATTTAGCAAATTTCAAGACATTTTAGAAATATTTACACATGTACGATTAATACAAGAAGTTATTTTTTTATAAATTATATCAAAGTTTATCATTGTATGAATTGAAAAAAGGCTAAAATTAACACAAACACGTTGAAAACTTCACAAGGGGTACGAACAGTTGCCAGACGTACGATAATTATCGTTTTGTACGATAATCTAGCCAAGTGTACGATGTACGATTTGACTTTGTACGATAAGGCCAATTGTACGATAATTTCAATGAAGGACATGTCTATGACTAAAAAGACAAGAACATGATTTTTTACGAACTTAAAACATTACGTCAGACACAGTGGTGGTGATAGCGGGCCCGCATGGTGCGGGGGGCGGGGTCTGAGGGTAAGAAAGTTAAAATAAAATAAGAGATAAAAATTAACAAACAACACAAGTTTATCGTCTTAATGGAAAATTTAAAACAATTTAATTATTGTAGTAAATACACGTCTTCAACATAAACTGAGTAGAAACGAATTTTCATAACCAGCTTTATACTGAACATATGATTTAATTTAAATAAGGTACACATTTATACAATTTGTTGTTATATTTCTGTAAGTCAGACAATAAGACAAGTTTAGTGGGTACGCGTAGATTGGGTTGTTTGCTACTCCAGCTCAGTACATCGCAACACAAGCGTCGGATATATCAGCGTAGGAATTCTAAGAATTCTCTCTTGTGTTTCTGTTACCGGCAAAGAAGAAAGTCAGGCAACGTAGGAAATTACAGAGAGACAGATATCTAAATAAACCACAAAGACTTTTGAGAAATTATAAATAGTAACAAAAATGTAATAATGCAAATTATGTTTTGTACTGACTGTAATTTAGTAATTCATTCAATGTTTACGTGATAATTGGGTACAATTATATGTCACAAGACCATTTTTTAAAGAGGTGGTGAGCCCCACGAATAATCTTGCGGGGGGAGGGCGAATCTTTACCGCCACCACTGATCAGACACCAACTCCGCTACATTTACGCAAAGCATAATATTAGATGAGTATTGAATCTTAAACACTTGTTACGCAGTTAGACCTCGTCAGAATATTGATAATGTCATCTCATCTAACAATATAAATAAAATAAATAAACTTTATGGTAAAAAGAGCAGCTGCAAACTTCGTATGACCACGTGGGGTATAATAAACTAAGTTACTCTCCATTAAATAAATAAACTAATGTACGCTCCGAGAGACTTACTTAGTTGTTTGATTTTATTAATTCAATGGTTGTCGTGGTAATCCACAAGAATCGACGAAATGTTTCGGTCTCTGATAGCTTAATCCTTAAAAAAAGTGGTCCGGCAAGTTTAGAGATGCAGGTTCGTGTCCTGCTTAGAAACTCGTCCAATTTTGCGGTAAAAAGTTACGCCTTTTAGAAAGTTATTAAATTGGTAAATGTTGGAAGCATGGAAACAGGGGAATAACCAACGCGTGAACTGATACTGCGGGTCGATTAGCATTCATTACTATTTTTTTCTTTCACATTACTATTTTTATTTTATGCAATTAGCGAGGTTCAAATTTAAACAAGAAATTAATTACATGTAAACGAGTACCATTTTTGTCTTTCTATACCTTCGCACTGTTTTAATATGTATGTTTTTTATCTCCATTTACTCATAGAAATCTCTTAGATTGCGGTGAACCTCACCGCCAGGTAATAGATTAAACATGTTACGTCGNATCTAAGAGATTTCTATGTTTGTGAACCAGAAATGGAAAATACTACCCAAATAAAGTACTTCCTAAGGGAGTCGCCTCAGATGAGGAGTTTAGTCTCTACGAGGCCACCTCAGAGGTCTTTGGGTTTCACAAGTTGAATGAGAATGGTAGACGGGCACGGGTGGCGAGCGGGATG
This sequence comes from Laupala kohalensis, assembly GCA_002313205.1. NCBI lineage: Eukaryota > Metazoa > Arthropoda > Insecta > Orthoptera > Trigonidiidae > Laupala > Laupala kohalensis. The sequence goes on along the minus strand of NNCF01128823.1, from coordinate 24,777 downwards.
GCGCAGTCGGTAGGCGCATGAGCGCGCAAAGCTCAAGGTCCCGGGTTCGATCCCCGGTCTCGTCTCCCATTTTCATTCGACGTAACATGTTTAATCCATTTACTCAATTTACAGAAGTGGGATAATAAGATACGAATGGGATAATGAGGAAAATAAAATATTTTTATAGAGTTATACAAATACAGCTTTACAACAATGATATTAGTGATGGTCCACCTAGCAGCATATTCAAAATCAATGATCAGTTTTAGAACAGGAACCATGTGAATAAATGTATGTACGTTGCTAAAAGAAAAGTTTTCGGTTTTACCAAAAGCAGATAAATGCTTGTTTGTTATTCGACTGTGCCCATTCACATTTATTCATAACACATAGCATAAACGGAAAACAAATCATTTTTAAAAGGCAGCGCAGTAAATACCAAATAAGGTTCATTAAAACATTAGTACATAACACTTGATTAATGATTAAATACGTGAAAACAGGATGTACGATTACAGCCTCCAAAATACGATAATTTGTGAAGGCTTGTACGATAATTTTCTTTTGAAGACCTGGCAGCCACGGCGCTACTGTTCACATCGATCCTCTGGTTCACGCAGTCACGGTCATGTGAGAGAAGCGAGCGAAGCCGAATTCAACATTTCATACAACCCCATAGTACAAACTAAATAAAACATGTTCTAGGTTAATGATTAAGTCATGTAGTGGTGTTAGTTTCTCGCTAAATTACTTATTTTAATGTATTCTACCATTATTTTTAATTCCCATCATTGTGACCGAAGTGAGAGATGAAAACATACGGCAACTATTTTACCTGAATGAGAGTATAGTAGGTATCCAAGTGAGATGAAAATAACTGAGAACAAATCATAAGGCACTCCACACATAATCACAATTCTTTACTGATCTATTGGCAGATATTGTTACTTCAGAGTCCTTAGTTGAAGAGAGAACCGTCAGTTGTGTCCACAACTAGAGCACGTTATTTGTCATAACAGCTATATTTACTACGCATAAATTCTCATAGCCCCTTTGCCGCCAGCTGTTACTCGAAACTCGCCTCTCATTGGTGGAGTGGGGAGGACGGGCGGAAGACTCGCCCCGTCATGTGATCAACTACAGTTGACACAAACCACTATGAGAAAAAGCGCGTAGAATTTTCCGGAAATATGAGAAATTTCGTACTATATTTCCTCCCCTGACGGTTCTCTCTTGATTAAGGCCTGTATGTTAATCGACACGCTCTGATTGAAAATGGCGCGATTTTAAAATGTGACATTGGCTGGAAGCGTGAATGAAATTGTGATTTAGTAATTTATCATATGATGGACATAAATACTTCGTATACATGTTATTAGATTACAACTTCAGATATTTTTAACCTTCTAATTTTTCGACTTCAGATTTGACTTTCGGTGATGATGTGGAATTGTTGGAACCTGAGTGGAAAAATTAATCTGGAAGTTTTGTAATGTCATTATAATAAACGCTGTAAGATAAAGCATTTAGTATTGGCAAAATGTATATTTAGTATATTTTAAAAGATAAGTATTAAAAAATTATTAATTTAAATTTAATATGTAACTTAAAATGTCCCTTTTCCCGACAATAAGAGCACTTGCCGTGCAGTTCGTCGTCCTCCTCGGTCGTTGTATTGTGGTAACAATTGCCCTTTTTCACTTAATCGTTGGAAGAGTCGTGGAAGCATGGTGTGAGCCGGATGTCTCAAATGTGGATATTTGGCCCTGGAAAAACCTTTCAGATTCTCTGCTGCTTCCATTTGCTTGCCGATACACGAAAATCATATCTGCTAGTTCCGTAAACGGGTACAACTCCATTTTGATAAGGCTGATCAACGCACCACTTCAACTCGTAAACACAGACTGAAGCCTACAGGATAGACATCGTACACCGATCAAGTCAGTGGCTAAAGCGCTGATTTGCCACCAGGATGGCCGGGGATCGATCCCCGGTGGGGTGGGGATTTTCATCACGCTCAATATCCATACTCGTTCCTAGCCATAAGCTGTCGTAGTGAACGTACTCGAGTGTATAAACTTCTGCTTCGTTGTTTCAAATCAGCCATAACGACATAAATGCGAGTCACAGCTGCGACAGCAATTACATCCGTGTAATCCACGCGTCTGGTTCAACATTACGCTTCATTATGAAGTGAATTATTACTTTTTGGAAAGCAGTTAGTTATTACTGCACCATTTCAACATTCATCATAGGAGTCGACACTGAGAAACTATGTTAGCAAATATTTAAACTATTTTATATTTGCAGCAAGTTCCAGTACATGTCCTCCAGGTGAAACGTTCATCTTTTATACTGCAACTGGAAGCGGCTTCAACTATGGATCAATGATTCAACTTGTAAACCAGATACTTCAAGATCACGACAAAGCATGTAAAGTGATCACCATCCAGATTCGCCTGAATTGTGGTCTGGAACAATTTATATTTTCTTGATGCAGACACCGAAAACTCGGTAGTCTTTATGTATAAATTTTCATGCACATCAATTTTGCTTCAATTCTCTATGAGTAATTCTGTGTTAAACTTGGGGATTTTGTATATTGTATTTGGGGGGCAAATTTCAACTTTGTATTCAACATATTAAGTAGTTCTGTATAAGTAGCATTTAAGTATATGCATTAAAGAGTGTTTGTTGTAACGAAGCTGACATGGCCGTTTGTAAAAGAACCTTCCTAAACCTTGAAGTTCAATGTACTTAACCTGATAGAGTCCCCCTTCCTACGTTATTAACATAACGTAAGAATTTATGGCGCCATCTGCATTGGAGTAGTTGAGTTATTATCCCAGCCTCTTCTGCTCGTCGGGAATTTCTTCCCTACAATTTTAGCACATGTATTCCACTGTCGGAGGTATGAGACCGATTTTCGCTTTAACTTTTGACTGCCGGCCTCAGTGGTATTGTGGATATGGAATTGATCTACTTATTCCAAGTTAGCGGGTTCAAACTCGACTGAGGTCGATGGTTTTTAACTTTTGACTCTACGGTTTCCGGACTATGGTCAACGGAATTAAATGAATAGAATTTTGCTTATAACTTTTGACTCGATTGTTTCCGGAATATGGTGCCTTATCTCAAATTGATCCATTTGCCCTCTTCCATCATTCCTGAAAGTTTGTAACATCATCACGGATACATCTTGTGTAATACCCATATACACTGCCCACAAAATTAGCGGCGCAGTAAATTCATCACAAAATTAGCGGCGCAGTACAGGTTATACGTCGTACGCCGATCACTGTACGGTTGTGTACCTCTTAAATGGTGGAAGTCGCCATGTTATAAGCCGCGCAACATAACTCCCGCTGTCTCCCTGAAGCTACTAGCCAGTCTGCGAACTCGGGCTGGGTCTGCTAATAGTGTGGGATGGTCGCACTTTCCTCGAAAACGGTTTCATCGCCTCTTCGACGTCCCTTTGTCGTACTTTGATGGTCGGTGAGGAAATGCGGAAGTTGAGAGCCGAATTATTAGACCCTTCGCTTTGAATGACAAATGTTTTCAGAATAGCGTTTACTTTTCTCTCCTTTCACCTCCGCGCCATCACTTTCGGCTCGGCAGCCAGAGTGAGCACTATGTTGCACCGGATATACCACTACCCGTTCCTCAGGTAAACAGATTTGAACTTAAGGGTGCAGGATGGCACTATACCCATTTTTTATGAAAAAGCGGAAAAGTATTGAAGCGACTGACTTGAACTTTTCTGTGTTAACACATCAAGAAATTCCGTATCTTATTCACGTAAAAGAAATGTCGTAGTCACTCAGAAAATTGATAAGGGGGATGGGGTGGACATTCCCTCATTGGGGTGGTTAGATGGGATTTAAAATTTTCACACAAATGTACTGCTTATATTTAATGACACTAAATGCTTTTCATCACGGATCAATCGATTTAAACGTGAGAAAACTCCATTTTTCCAAAAGGGGTGGAATGTTATGTTGAATGACTGACCCGGGAGGCGAACGGGATGGCATGAACACGTTAAGTTCAAGGTCCCGAGTTCGAATCTCGGTTCCGTCTCCCATTTTCATTCAACATAACATAATTAATCTGTTATCTGGCGGTGAGGTTCACCGCAATTTAAGAGACTTCTATGTGTTTGTGAACCAGAATTGGATAATACGATCAAAACAAAGTACTCCTAAGGGAGTCGCCTCATATCAGTAGTCTCGATAAGTCCACCTCAGAGGTCTTTGTGTCTCGCAAGTTGAATGTTAAAGGAAGACTGGCGAACGAGATGGCGCAGTTGGTAAGCGCATGTTCCCGAGTTCGAATTTCGGTCCCGTCTCCCATTTTCATAATTAAACGTACGAGAATTTACAAATATGAAAAATATTGAAGAAATTGAAATATGAAAAACACAAATGGAAAATTTGTGGTAACCTTTTATTCTAGGACAGCTATCAGGACCTTGCATCTTATGTCTGTGGGATAGTAGGGACAGAAAATAACACTATGAACAGAAAGAATGGCCAAGAAGAACACATTTCCATCCAGATTTGAAAACATCATCCGCAAACCCTTGGTTGATTCTTCAAGTATTCTGCTCCCCCCCTCTCCATATCAAACTTGGTACTATGATACAGTTTGTTGAATCCTAGGACAAGGATGGCGATTGTTATGAATATTAGGAGAAAAGTTTCATGAAATAAGTGATGCTAAACTGAACGAAGGTATTTTCGATGGTCCTCAAACCCGTGCCCTATTTAGAGACGAAGAACTGATCACAAAAATTAATGATACAGAAAAAGCTGCCTGGATAAAAATGTCGTTCAGAATTTCTTAGGAAACCAGAAAAGTGGGGATTACAATGATTTAGTTACGAAACTGTTGGAAAACTTCAATCAGCAGGGGTGTCAGATGAATGAAATTACATTTTCTAAACTCTCATCTTGACTATTTTCCAAACAACCTCGGAGACTATAGTGAAAAACAGGGTGAACATTTTCACCAAGATATCAAGGAAATAGAGCGCCGGTACCAAGGTGGGATGTTAATATGATAACAGATTTCTGTTGGATGCTTAAGAGGGAAAACGAATAAAAAACACACATACAAAAGAAATCCGTTGCATAGATCGTTTGAAGCTTAAAGAGTTCGTTACAAAAGGAAAAAATGAGCAAAGGAAACATAATTTCTTATATGGAATCAATATTCACAGTTTTCAACGACCTCATCGCGCTAAATATCATGTAGCTGAAATTATCTGGCTCCAAATTCGGATTCAGGGCATCAAAATACATATTGTAGAATTATTTTTTGTCGATTTGGACAGTATACATCTGATGCTGAACCCTCCAAATGGAAGATTTTCCGTATTTTCCCTATTTAAAGGTATTTTTGTATGATGTAAAAGAGTTCAGAGAGATAGAACAATTCTGGCAGCGGATTCAGATTCAGCACACCACACCACATATCGTAGAATTAATTTTTGTCGATTTGAAAATTTATATCTAATGCCGGACCCTCCGAAAGAAAGATTTCCTATTTTTTTTCTATTTAAACGTGGTTCTTCGTGATTTTAAAGAAAATGGAGGGTGATGGAGCAATTCTGACTCCGAATTCTGATTCAGCGCATCGAAATACATAAGGATACATTGATCTAGTATTTGGGTCAGACCACTGTTTATTTTTTGTGAGCCTGTGGTATTTCTTCAGGTTGGAGGTACAACAATGGTTACTAGGATAGCTCTCTCATATGCTGATTTATTCATGGGGTTCCATGAAAATGACTTTATGTCAATATAAACTTCCCTTCCACTTCTGTGGGTGAGCTATCTAGATGACATTTTTATTATTTGGAATCACGGTCATGAAGCTCCTCATTATTTTCTATTAAATTCAGCATACTCTGTTACACTCACCTGGAATATCACCCACAAATCAATAAATTTTCTGGACATCACATCAAGATCTTACTATCTGAGTTCGATACCATTCAAAGCAAAATATATATCAAACTTACCAACACACAATACCTTCACTTTGATAGATGCCATCCACACTTTGTTAAACATCCTCTTCCTTGTGCCCTATCTATCCGTGGGCATAAAATGTGTAATAAACCATTCGATATTCATCAATTCCTTACCACACTAAATGACACCCTCAGTAAACGCCATTATTCCCTTGATTTATTGAAGGAAAAAAAAGTATTTCACCTCCTTGCTCAAACTTTGTTTCGACTCATAATCTTCTCAGTCCCCTTGGTATTGACAAAATTTTTGGTATTGACCAATCTTCTTGGTATTGACAAAATTAAACCTCTTCTCAGAGACTCGTATAAAGTCATAGCCTCAATCCCCTCCATAGACACGAAAGAAACAACCTTTGTTCCGAAACACGCATCCAGGCACTGCTAAAGTTTATAATAAATATTTAGTTGGGGTATATCGTAAACCCTTGTGAGAATTCTTAAACTCATAAGTCGGAAGGGACGCGAAAAACAGCAAGTCTCCTATAATTGGAACGCGTAGAAATATGAAAGCATGTTTTAACAATTTCGAGAGAGATCTGGCATATTTCGAGATAAGAGGAGGAGGATGGTAGGTGAAAAACAGCCATCGTTCGGAAAGAGCATCCAGACGCTGTGAAAAATTTAAATAAACAATGAGTGGTAGTATCTCGTAAATCCTTCCGTGAATTGAAAAGAACCTTAGTTTTGTAAGTCGTAGGAGACACAGGAATAATAGGCTTTCTGTGAGGTGACCCGTTTGCACGAAGGAGACTCGTTATGGCAGTTTTGGGGGATGAAAGCCTGGATTTCAGATCTACGCCAGACAGGAGAAGGGGAAGGGATTGCCCCCACACATGTGAGCGAGCACCCCTTCGTCGACGAAGGAAAGCTAATGAACTAGAGCAGACGTGGGAATTTAAAACAACTGGCTGCAAGAAGTGGAGAAATAGAGCACCGTCTGGCGAAGTGAATAGGTTTTTGTGAGGGACTAAAGACGCGAGTGTTGTTGATATTAAATTAGATGTCAACTTCGAAAAATATGAGACCCTCACGCACGGTGTTTTGCAATTATAACACGATCAGTTATTGGTGGGTAAAAATGACAACGTCACTGAAAGTTTAACCAGTTGGGGAAAGTCATGTTGTTGAGGATTGGTTACAAAGGAGAAATGACGGCAGCCTTAGGACGAGCTAATCTAGCCCAGTTCAGTAAGAAAGGCGGGGAATTTTGCTATTTAACATAGGAACGGAGACACTTCGAGATGATTATTGTTTTGACTTTTGAGAAGAATGATTATTATTTTTGATTATTGAGGAGGAGGATTATGATTTTTGATTGCGATTTTTGAGAGGGATGATAATCATTCAGTCGGTCAGCGATACAGAAATGCTTCAGTATACTCTGATATTTTGTTGTAGAGACACTGTTCGTGATAGACTGTTCGAGATGCTCTGTTAGAGGGTACTCAGGCATTCATGCACCGTCAGACGCATCGGCTTTCATTATTCTAGAAAGTTTTTTGTTGAGACTTTAACTCGTATTACTGAAGAGACCGCAAGGAGGGAGCGTTCGGGGCGTAAGAAGCTCAGATGCGGAGACGAGGTGAGAGCTACGCTACTTCGCCGTTCCGAGATCTACAACTTCCCATGACGATTGGTACTGAATCACATGCCATGGTAAGGTAATCATTTGAAGGGCCCTTAATGGCACCTTATACTCCTCAGTGTTCAAATATTCTCCTAAGAGAGTGCGACCAAGAATTCATTCAGTGCTGTATTCATGTAATTGCGTAATAATAATTAAACCAATATTTTATGAAAGCTGTGTTTTCTTCGAGAAGGATTAATGAAAATTAACGGCCGAACCAAATCCTGTCCTTGCACTTTGTAGCGAGAGAACCATATCGTCCCCGAGTTGAAACATGCAGAGTGAGCTAGGTAAGTGAACCTCATATTAATGAGACTCCTCCCCATTTATATATTACAATTGGCGCCGGAACGTGTGACATAGTAATTTCTCATATATTTGCCTTGTTCCCCCATATATCCCTCATTTTTTATATTACAATACATATATGTATATATTTATGCGTTATCCTCGTCCTCGACTAGAGAAGGCGGGTGTATATCTTCTTCCTCATTCCCTTTTCTTTTACTGCTTTTATTTTCTCTTGCCAACATTGTATAACATATGCTTCTCGTAATGTTGAAATCTTATTAACAAATTCCTCCAATAAGAGGTATTTTTCCTTAGTTTAAATAAGCTTTCTCATATCCTTCGTATGTATTGTATCTAACTTGTTGTAGTCTCTAATATACCTGGGTCTTTCAGCTCCAAACCTCTCACTATCCCATAGAACATGATCTGACGTTTCTTGTCCTTTCCCACATTCACAAGTCTCATCTTCTACCTTTTTAATTTATTTCAGTACTTTTTAAAATCTCCATGACTTGTCATGAATTCATGTACAAATTTTGATTGGCCAGAACCATTTCTTATTGCGTTTTGCAAACTGCACGTGATCTATGTAGCAGTACATGTCGCGACCTTTATCTGTGGCGTTACAACGGATTTGCCATCCATTTGCTCATTTGTCAGTTACCTGGTTACGTTCCTCTGATCTTTAGCTATCCTCTCCCCATTTACACTTATTTATCCAGTTTTCTTCAATATTCTTCTGTATGTGAGCTTTTGGATGTACAAATCTATAGGCATCATTCCTGTTGCCACAGATAAAGCATCACTGGAGACGGTCCGATATATCTTATCTTTTCCTCATATTTAATATTTATTACCTGGTGTCCCCATATTTCACAACCATACGTTCATACTGTTCTTATTGCCCCTACATATAAAGTTAGGTCTCGTCTTTGTATATTAAATATCTGTAGCCAAACTCACAATAAACTGAAATATATTAATTTCACTCTTTGCTGGACATACTTAGGGTGTGCCTCAAAGAGAAATTTCTCATCAAGCGTGACTCTCACGTATTTGTGCTTGTGCACTACATGTACTGTTTTTCCATTCAACCATACTATTGGATTTCTTCGTTTCTGTCGTATATTCTCAAACCACATGATTCATGTCTTTTCCTCCGATAAATCTAGATCATAGCCTTTGCATATCTTGAGACAGATTTAATTTTAATTTTGGACGACTATCCTCCTTAACTATTATAACCAGATCGTCAGTATATGCGAGACTTTTTATTTTATCTCATTCTAGATCCCAAGGTATATTATCAATTACTATGTTCCAATTTAGGGGCCCACAACTGGACCCCTGTGGACACCCAACCATCATCTGTCGCACAGTCTGTGCTGAGCCCATGTTCAAAACTACATTTCTGTCTTCAAGGTATGTACATATATTGAAAAGATATGCTGGAATTCTTTTCCTACGCAATGTCTCAAGTATAATCGCCCAGTTCGTATTGTGAAATGCTCCTCTTATGTCTAGGTACGCGCATTTATATTATGTCCACTAGTCTATTAATTGCGTCCACAGTTGTTCTTCCTCTTCTGAACCCATACTGGTTGCTATTCACCTTGTCGTGTTTCAGTTAATCTTGAAGTTATTATTGCATCTAACACCTTTCCGTAAGAAGATATAAGGGAGATTGGCCTATATGAACTTGGCTTCGATGCGTCCCAGCATTTCCCCTTTAGGGACATCTTTATCATACTAATTTTGCAACATTTGGGGAAATAAGCTTCTTTGGGACATTTATTATATATTTGTAAGAGTGGTTCTATCATTTAATCCAATGTTCTTTTTGCTATCTCGTGTGTTATCCCATTATATCCCGGAGATTTTCCATCTTTCATTCACCTCATCACGTCTTATACTTATGTTTTAGTTATCTCCTCAAGTTCCCCTTAGTCATCCATCCTCTCAACATTTTTTATGGCTGCCACATCCTTATGTACCCCATCTCAGAGTATGTTTCATGTTTCTTCCCAACTTTCCATATAAGATTGTGGTATGCGTACCACTAAGTCATATTTGCCGCGGTCGCAACAGCTGTCGGGGCAGCTCGGGCCGCCCCGGCCGACGTCGTGCCGGACGCACGCAAGTGAAACAAGCGAAAGAGGAGCCCCTCCTTCCCCACCAGGCGGCCGGCGCAGCAACTCGCCGCGCATGGCCACCGCCACCGCCGCCATCAAGCTGGCGGGAAAGCCGCCACCGCCGCCTCCAGAGCGGCAGGTATATATAGGGCGGCAGAACGACCGGTATATATAGGGCGGCAGAACGACCCTTAGTTGAAGAGGAAGCGGAGCGAGCCGAGAGAGTACAACGAGTCACTACAGCCTACAAGCCTCATCTACATCGACGACTACTCAGCATTCGACCGAGGAAAACTCTAACGGAACTACGGAACATTGGATCGCCTGGACTCTTCGATAACGACTTCGCTACGCCTCTGGTATCAACTGCAGTCCGCTTGGCCCGGACATAATTGTTCGCTGTAACAATTACGGAAATAAAAACCCGTTGTTGAGTTTTATTTTGTCTTGTTGATTCTTTCCCTAACGGGACACAACAAACATCCTTTTGCAAACAGTGCTGTCCATGTCCATTTCTTTTTATCTTATCGACATATATCGGAAAATGGAATACCCCATATAGATTTTTCACATTACAGCTCTACAAATGTTTCTCAACTTTTTCTTTTTGTCGTCTCCACTCCCTCTCGAATAGCCATGTTACTTTGCTTATACCTAATCCCACTTTCCTCCACCCCTTCCTCTTCTTTGCTTTTTGAAGAATTCTGCTATCCCTATTTATCTGTCTTCTTAATTTAGTCAATTCATATGTCCACCAAATTTTCCCCTTTTCTCTTCCTTCCTTCTTGGCTACTTCACATTCCGCGTATATTCCTGGTAAGGCAAGTTGTACTCCTATTGTCTGATCTATAGACTTCCCTCCTTTTCCAGCTTCCTCCTTTACCCTCTTACTCAATTCATCCATCTTTTCTTTCATTTTCAGCCAATTAATCTTCTTTCGTTGTATTATTTTACCCCTTTGACCGCCTTCCATATCTACACATATTGCTTTATGATCATTGCACTCCGTTTTTAATTTGCCAATCCTTAATGTGTACCTTCTTTAGTCTATTTGTCAATGTTATATCTATAAGCGATTCCTCATATGTTCCATAGTATGTGTTAGCACCTTACTCATTTAAAACTGTTAAATTGTTTTCTATTATAAATTTTACCGCGTACAGTTGTACGTTTCTCCTTGCATTTGTATCCAAACATATTATATATTCTTTATCTCCTACATGCTGTATTATTTCCATTAATATTGACAGATATCTTTTCAAATTCTTTTGTTACTGAAACTAAGCATTTACTACTATTATTTCTACATCAAATTTCTCATAAAGTATAACTTGAAAATGTGTTCCTAGATATTGTTTGTAAACAATAACGTTGACTTCTACATCATTTACATAAATCGCAATTCATGGTTCAGCTGCTGACATTACTCTAAATAATAATGGCACATGTTGCACAGTGCCATTTATTTTACAGATCTCTTGGAAACATCGCATATTTATATTATTTTTTCATATGTATTCTCCTATTTCCATGGATGCTGTTTGCCCTCGCTGTACATTTTGTTGCAGAAACGTAATCATACTTCGTGCTTTCTTTCATTATCCTCTGAGCTACTTTATACTCCGGACATTGCCGATCCATCACGCTGTGTTCACATTCTGTCTTTCTTCTTTTACAATTTGGACATTGTAGTTTCTTATTCTTCCTCTTGCACTCTACGTGTCGATACCCTTCGGCGCAGTGGCCACAAATCTCTGCTTTTTCACGACAACCTATGGCTAGATGTCCAAAGCTGTGACATCGATACTATCTCAACGTGTTTAAGTCGTCCATTATTCGGAGGCTTTTCACATCCAAATACTGACGTCCTGCCTCAATTACCATCGTAAAATGCTCTGGCTCTATCTCCATAATCCAGTTCTGTTCTTTCTTCATTTGTTTCTTTTCTCGATACACTACTATAGTCTTTTTTGAAAAGATTTCCTTTCCTCTTCTTCATCAACGTTCCTTTCACCTACATCTTGAAGTCACTCTTTCTCTTTTGTCCCCTTATCTATTCCCATTACACTTATTCGAGTTCGTCTACGACCAATGTCTCTTATATGTAGTTCCTGCTGGTCCTCCATTGACTTCCTTAACTTTTCTCTTTCATTTTTATCTGATAGCACCATTACTAGATCATTCACTGATGTTTCCCTGGTATTTTGAATTTTCACAAGCATTTTGTTTTTCTTTAGATTCTCTATTAATTTGTATTCCGCTGTTCCTTCAGTATTAGACTTCTTTCTCATTATAACAGCTTTTCTTTGCATCTTGATTGGCGTTTCTTTCTGTAAAATAGTTTCCGCATATGTTTCCGCATTCTTTCTTTTAATCATGTTATTTCATCAAGCATTTCTTGCTCCATTACTAATCTCCTTTCTTCCCACTCCTTTGCCTGCCTTCCTACTTTTTCCAAGACATCTTCCATATGCACTTTCGGGTTCATTTTTTCTATTATTCCTTTTCCGAGGTCACTCATTCTAGCTTCGACATCTGGGCCCTCCCTTTTACCTCTTTTATTACAGTTGCCTGCAAATGTTTCCCTTCTTTTTGCATTTTCAATCCTAGCTTCAACTTCAAATAGTTCATTCTCTCATCTAGAATATTAATCAAACCTTCCTGTAAGGAATTCATTCGTTTCCTCAAATTCCCTTCGATATCTTCTTCACGTTTCCTCATTAACTCCTGTACTTTGGCAACTAATTTTTTCTCTATTCCCACTTTCCTCTCTTGTTCTATTTTGTCTATTTCCTCTTCCTGTTACTCCACCTCTTTCAACATTCTGTCCTTTCTTTCCTTTATTCTACCTATTATCCCAGATGCCACCTTTTTAAACTTTTCCTCATTTAATATTCTTAATATTGCTTCATAATGCTTTTGAATTCTTTTTCTTCGATTTTTTGTCCATAGTCGTGGTTCTCTCTCCTCACTACTATCTCCCTCCCGTATATCACAAATCCCGTCGAAATCCTCTATGCGATCTACGTCATTTTCCTCTGATGTAACTCGTCGCTTCCCTTCTGTCTCCATTTACGTTCTTTTATCTAGTATTTTTGCTTGTTTTTTGATATAGTTCTTCTTCCCTTTATTTGCTGCTGCCTAATCCCCACACGTCTGGCTTCAGTTCTCTTGTTCTCCCTGTTGTGTGCTGTATTTTCCTGAGTTTTTAATATACGAAAATTTTGTTCAGACAAATAATTATCACACTCTACTAAACACAGTTTTTTCTGTCCCAATACTTCCAACCGTTCTTAAGTTATGCCTCTTGTAGTAAAAAGACACGTTTTTCTCGAACGTGTTTTCGTACTATATTTTGGCCCTCAAGATGTCAACCTTGTGGAGACTCAGTCCATCAGCGTCAGTTAAACTATTGAGTTTCACCTATAAGTTGGAACTAATTTTCTCCATTAATTTACGCTATATTGGCAAAAATTAAAGATTTAGCAAACCTATTGGATCAGGCTAGGTGGGAGTTGCGTACGGGTTTGGGAGTCGAGGCGGGTGGTGCAGTGGATAGCACACCTGCGGCGAGAGCAGGAGGTCTCGGCTTCGAGTCCCGGTCCGTCTCAATTTTCACCTGGCTGTTGACGTTGCATACATTTCAAGTTGTTTAACAGTGCGCGAGAAAATCGTGTGACGGCGCCTACTCGCCCGGTCGCGGGGGCATATTTTGGCCCTCCCCGTCACACATCATGGACCCGTCGCTGTGATACAATATGAATTATTAATATATTTATTTTTATGAGTGGTTAGAACCACAAAAATCCAAATAAATTTGAGTCATTATCAACCTGAACAGAATTCAATTTTTTTGTTCACAGGGCGAGCGACCTACTGGAAATTCCGTGCAGTAGCGGTTTTTAGTTGTATTCACATAAAGTTTCCGTATATAAAATTGATTAAATTTGAAAACTTAGGAGATAATTAGCAGTAGAAATTATTTTTCTACAACTTTTCTGCTTTCAGAGTTTTCATTTGAAAGAAAGCCGTTTTGAGTTACGAATGTTCGAAAAGCCACTATGTATGAACTTCATCCAAAGCCTTTAAAAAATGTTATTTCGCTGTCGATTATGACTACACAACCGAACCGAATACAACGTTTTAGGTGCTGATTTGACGCAGAATTTAATATTCTTTAATTCTTGAGATAGTTACAATTTCGGATTTACAAGCGGAAAACTTTAAAAAGTGCAAAATTTTTGCTTTGCTAGCGAAACGTTATGCTTACCTCGTGTGACCGTGCACTTTCGAATTACTCGTTTTTTTGCAATATTTAAAGTTATTAAAAAGATTTCTGGCTTTCTATGAATTAAGTCCCAGAAATACTTTTTTCAGTCTAATTTTACAGGTTTATCCCTTCTATTTCCTTATGTATTTTGCAGTGTGCTTGAAAACGGAACATAATATGTGATAGTGAACGTAAACAATGATGTTGAGCATGCTCCATCCCGTGGAAATAATTTTGATACATTTTTTACCTTTTCGACATCCGTGTTGATGTTTGTGAAGCTGTGTCCAGCCAGGACAGCATGCATAGGAGGTCCGTTTCTTGAAATGAGTCTTCGTCACAGTACGGTAGGCTTCATGGTACACTGTTCTGTGACAAGGAGAAACAAACAATGTAGCGAGTACTTAAAAAATATAATTATTACCATCGGCGCAACGCCATTCTTATTGACCTGGGAAGACAACTGTCTGTTCATAGATTAGCAGATAGCATGAGGAGGCATAACCAATGCTAATCAAATGGATACCTTTCACTACGCGCACGTACAAAAATATCGGCTCGCGCTCAAGTCACACAGAAACTTAACTTTATATTATACGCTTTGTTAACACAATACTATTCGCTAATAATATTTTATTGTATGTGTAATACAAGTTGGATCGCGTTACTATCAACACAAATGACCTATCACCACTTTTGTCAAGTTTGCCTTTCTTGCTTGAGTCCAGAGCTTCTAAGTAGTTAACTTCCTCTAGGTACCTATAAAGTATATTTTAACCTTAAACAAATAATATTTTTTTAATATAAAAATATGGAAATTGTTTACACAAGCAATCTGCGATGCAAACTATTACTCAAAAACTCCAAATGACTACTGATCGCTAAACTGGAAGAAAAAAAGAAGTGTGCACTAAAAAACACACAAAACTAAACAAATAAAACAGTGAAGTAAATAAGTTGGCTAATTGCTTCGTGATGAGCATTGACAAAATTTTGTGTGAGGGTTAATATTGCCAGATCGGACGCGAGAGACATCACCGGCCGTGTTAACAACCTTGATGTCTTTCCATCCTGATGCACATATTATAACCTGCCTGCTTCAAGAGAGCTGTCTTAAGTTTGAAATAAAAACCAGAAGAATAATCCAATCAATTCCCGTGTGTGGCGTAGCGTTTTCACGAGTGGGATTGTGACACAAAAATTAGAAAATAACGTTAAATTATTGAGTTTTAATCCTTTACTCTCGAGACTTGTTCCAATCTTAAAATACTAATAAAAAATCTTAGTGTAATACCAGAGAAATGGTCGATCTTAAATTTAAGCATCTACGATTAAATGGTTATTCTCAGAATATAATATAAAATTGGGGTAGCAGGTCTACCAATTACTGACTCCAATTAGAGTAAAAGTTCCTAAATATATATCTATGTCAATACACATAACACTCATTTAATTACAAATCCTATAAGTTTTCTTTTCCAAATAGATCTTCGTGAAACATATAGTTCTATCAATTTAAATAAAGCATTTTTTTCTTGGAGAAGACGACGGTGTGCTTTGCTCCGTCTACGTGATAACTACTGAGTAAAAATTACAAATACCCCAGTTTACGAATGAAAGTGATCCAATGGGCTCTAATGACCTTGATGTTGACGAGCCCTTAAAGCCCCACAGAAAAAAAGAGATCCAGAAGACTCATATAAACCCCATGTATTTTGGCTATACCAAAAGACCATATCCAGAAGATCCATGTATTTTGGCTGAATGAAAATGTAGCTTAATGTATTCTGCGTTGACCTATAAGAAAAATACGTTTTCTCGTGGCTTGCTGATTTTTTCTGTTTTTGAGGAGGGTAGAACGAAGAGGATGTGTATTATGACGCTTCTCACGGATCTTGTATTTAGATAGTTTGTAATACAAGAATTAACGCTATGATTGAAACTAAATTTTAACATTTGGTTGAAAAACATCTCTTAAATATGTTATTTCATTTTAAAGTTGTTTATCGATTAATAAAGACGTTGTTGTACAAATTAATTTATGTTTTCTCGATGTATGGTTGTAAAAATTTATTCTGTTAGACAGCTCTCAGTCCAAATAGTTATGGGAGTTTATTAATTAGTGTATGATTTTGGGTAAAGCAATTTGCTAACGTTTCGGAAACATTTATTGTTCCATCTTCAGAGCTGTAATAACGATAGTGGGAAGAATATAAGTCAACAACGACTATCTAATGTATATTATATTGTACACGCTATTGTATATTACAGCTCTAAAGATGAAACAATAAATGCTTTCGAAACGTTAGCAAGTACTAATCGCCGTTTTTATTCTTGCCCAATCGTGATAACCCAATTCCAGCATACTAATTTGGTTGAAACTTTGCAACTTACTTGGAATATGATTTTCTACGGATTTTTCGACGACGATGATCTTAGAGCCGACAGAGCGCGGCGATTCTCCATAAGACCCATGCTGTCCACCAAACTGTGAAGCAATTTCACCACAGCCATATGCTATCAATCCTGACGTTTGAGGATTTCTAGACGAAATGGCATATAACAAGAGAAAAGGGAAAAATTGAGTGCGGTCATTTTTTTCATATAAATTTTGGAATTTTTTCATGATTTCAAAATTGTGTATCATTACATTTTAGTGTTTGATGTATCATCCGTAATGAGGATTTCTCAAAAAAGATTTTTTCAGAAATATTTGAAAAATCAAATACTAACTTTATTTGTTTGAAAGTGATATATAATTATGTTTTGGCGGTTTCTAATGATACATTTATACTCAGAATCGCAAAAAATATAGAAAGAGTTATAAATACTAATAAATATATGTAAATAACGATGTGAAGGTTATGTTCCCTGAGAAGAAAGAATGCGTCAAGTATCGTCAATCCAAATATATATAGTATGAATTTTCAAAATATTATTTTAAAATTTTTAATAAATATTACACAAGTAACCATCACAATGCGTGAACAATGAAAAAAAAACGCACTCGGTCGCAATCGGGAAGGTGGTTAATAACACAATTAATATAACAGTGTAAGACAGCGCAACGAGGAATAGAGAGTAAAAGTGAGAGAGCATACACGTGCACTAAAAGATCAGTGCGAAGATATAATTAATAAGTCCCATAGTATATAAATAAATTAGCGAAAAAATGGAACATACAGACCTGGTAATATGCTGTATCTCACTCTCTTTCATTAGTGAACTTCGAGCGCAGTTTATAGAAAATGATTGGTTATATGGTTTTGTTTGTTTCAATAAATTAATTATCTTATATAGACGTTCCTTAAGATGTATATCAAAATTTAAGTATGTAAGAAATACATAAGAAAAGATATATGAAGTTGATAGAGCAAATTTTCCACTCTCGAAGAACGTTAGTGTATTTTTTCTAGCTGACTCCCCGCGGCTTTACTCACGTGGATTTGTAATGTGTCTGCAATTTTACTCTTTCTCACATCCCGGTGAGAATTTTATACATCAATGTTAGAAGTTTTAAAAGTAGTGGTGTGAATATTCTGTCCCTTATTTTCACTAAGGTAAATGAGAAAAAGTTTTTAGAAATCACTCCATTTCACTCCCTTAGGGTGAATTTTCGTAACATCCTTTCTCAGCGGACATTTTCGATACTTTTTCATGTCACACTCTTTCCAACTCCCGCCTATAGGGTTTCCGAACACCTCATGTGGTCGGAAAGGTACATAGCGCCACTGGAAATACGATTATTCATCTCAGAATACACAAAATATGGACCCGATCCTGAAGCGAACTAATTTCGTTGTTTTTACGTCTCACCCTTCACATTCCCAGCTTAAGAATACAGTACCCCAATGTGATCTCAACTTGAACTTAACGGCATTGGTAGTTTTAAAATCTAATTAACCCTAAAACTATGGATCCGATACAATTTTCATTTGTGTGTATTTCAAAATTAGTTTTCAATTATTTTTATCTATATTTATTTATTTTATCTATATCTCTATTTTTATCTAGGGCTAAATTGCGACTTGCACGATATCAGGATTTCATTATCAACTCAGCGACGCCGAAAATTATGGACTCGCATCTGCTATGTGTCATATTTGATAATTTTTTAAATGAGGAATCCCTACCCTAGGGATGCTGGGTTTTATACAGGCTGATTGTGGAGTTTGACGTCTTCAAGAATGTCACTATTAATTTTAGCGACCCCGAAAACTAAGATCTCAATCCTAATATCGGTCACTTTCCATTACTTTTACATTTCGCTCCTTCTCACCCTCAACATAAAGTGTGTTTATTCCTTGAAGAAGGTGTTCGTGTACTTATGTAACAATGAGGTGTACAATGTAACACTTTACTTCAGCGGTCCCAAAAATGACTTGTTCAACTACAATATCGGTAGTTCTTCGATTATTTTTACCTTCCCCTCATTCCCACCCCTACCCCAAGGGTGCTAGGAGTATATTATCTCTAATGTGGACTGATAGTGAACTTACGACGCATCGAAATCGTCCTTATCCAACTCAACGACACCGTAAACTATGGTTTCGAATCGAATATAGAAATTTTTCATTATTTTTACATGTCATCCCCTTTTCATCCCCTCCCTTGGAATGCCAGGGATATCTTACTCCCACAATTCTTGTTCGGCAGTCAGTCATCTGTGTATCGAGTTTGGTTGAAATTGCTCCAAACACACTATGAGTCGTGGTAGAATACATACATAAAACATTATAACCCCTATTTCACTCCGTTAGGGGTTGATTTTCAAAAAACTCTTTCTTAGCGGATATCTACACCCTAAAAGGAATCTATCTGCCAGATTTCAAGTTTGTAGGCTTTGTAGTTTCTGAAATTTTGCTCTTAGTCAGTCAGCGAGTGGTATTTCGCTTTTGTATATGTAGATTAATAACAATTCAAGTCGACAGCCGGGGAACAATGATAGCTTCTTAGCTTCCTACGTTCTGCTGAGCGGAAGAGCACAGATTCGACACTTTTGTCCCTCACTTTTTTCGAAAATTGCAGGAGGAATTCCAATACTTCCATTGAGTACTTTCTATTAATGTGATTGACAACTTACTTGACTGATCTATGAAACCAGTTTTGGGTTTGTCGCCACTGAATTTGAAGCAAGCCTTTGACAGTGTTCGGAGAGAAGTTGTAATTGATAGACTACCATAACACCTTAAAAAACTCAATAAAATTAGCTTCGGGCAAAACTTAACACAAACATCACGTTCCTTCAGATGTGTTTTTGAGGGATGAAACGAAAACTTCTTATCATTTTAAAGACAAAGAGATGAAGTTTATTTTATTTGAAGCTTCATCTTGAACCTCATCTCGCCAGGGAGCCAGAAATATTAAAACTTCAGAGAAAAATAGTTTTTCTTACACACCTCCTCAAACTGGTATGAGATGTCCTCAAAAGATTCGGCGAAATACTGAAGTTTCCCTATAATATTTAATTCATTTTTTCTTTAAGATGTGTGTATTTAGAAATTTCTCGTAATGATTTGAGATTTTTATTTTCGTATTTAAAAAATACGAAGTCATGATAAGCAAGGAAGGTGATAGTTAAATGAATTATATTTTATGTTGAGACCAAAGCAAAAATATGTTTTCATTTTCTATAAGCATATATATATAGTTATTTATTACGTATTAAAGAGGCGTATAAAAGCTGTAAAATAATAAGGGCAATTTGTAATTAAACACAATAAGCAAATTAACATTTTCAAAGACAGAACACTGCAACTGACAGGTTCACATCCAAGCGCTGAGCAACTCTAATATTGCGCGTGTAGCGAATATTAAGAACTGGATCACAGAGTGCTATTCGCACTCAAAATCGAATTTTTCTGATAGAATATGTTTTGAGGCTCTTGTTTTGTAGGTTATATTCTTTACGTTCGGATTCGTAGGTATTACATGAAGATTTTAATACGCGATGAGCATAATTTCTTCATCGAATAATGATTTTAAAAACTACAACCTGATTGGAGAACTTGTAGCACGCGAAGCACATTACTTATTGAAAAAAATGATAATTATCTTATGGGAATTTTATGCGAAACATTTTTCTACGTGGAGTTTTTTCGCAAAAACCTTATCGTAAGAACCACGAGCGTGACTTACAGGGTGGTATTTAGGGGAGCGTGTCTCCGAAAAAAAATGTAGGAGAGTTCATAATCGTGATTACTACTACTTTCTACAACTAATGACTAAATTTCAAAACTTAATTAATTATTTCCCCAAGGGCCAGTTTTACGTCTAATTTCAGTGTACTATTACATTAGCAATACAGTGTTTTTACAAAATATTTGACACTCTACTTATCTCCTCTATCAGTGCAATTTCAGCAGCGTAATTGGGATTTTTTTATTTAAACACAGCACAAGTGTTCAATTGTTCTTTCCAATAAAAAGTTTATTTTTTTACGAAATTTTCAAATGATGAAAAAAGTTTCCGCTTCCTTCCTGCTCCAGAGACTACTTAAGTTCGATCATGTGTACGACACAATTAGTGCGGTTTTCAGTTGGACTGAAACTTCTCCTTCCCATAGTCTTCACCAAAAAATGAAATTAGGCGGAAGGGGTTTTACCAAGACTTTAATGAACCTTTTTGATGGAATATTGCTATACAGTACATAGGTTCTTATAAACATAGAATCTCTCATTCGACGTAACATGATTAATAGGTTCTTATGCAAAGACTCACCGCACGGCATTGCACATTCCCAGACGATCGTGACAAGGCTTTAGGTAAGTTATATAAGATGGCTTGCTGTAAGTTTCTATGGACTGCGTGCGTTCTGGTACTGCTTGTTCCCTGGCACATACGTGGCGTCTAAAACAAAAGAAAATACAGTTTGGATTATTTCGCGATTGTGGAGATATTCGGGTCATCAGAATTTTACCTGATAATATTACACTTCAGGGAACATAAGTGATAGCTGATGAGAATGAGTTCACCCCGAATTCTACTCGTATCTCTCATACAGGGGAAGAGATGTATACTGGGTATAACAGGATAGGTAAACCACATGAGCTATACAGTGAAATGTGTGGCTTTTTGCCATTAATCTATGATATACACTGACCCGTGGCCAGTTGTTAGTTTCGGAGGGGTTGAGATTTCCTTGCCAAAAAATTATTGTACACTTAAAAGTAATTTTTGTCAAGTGTTTTAAATTTGCTCAGTTGTTTACTTCATGCCATTTACACATTGAAAATAAGTAAATTAAGAATATTTTACAGAGTTTGAGTACCCATATTACAACTTATAAAAAACTTCAGGAGGGACCCAGAGTCCTCGAACTCTCCCCCACCCCATTGCAACGTATGATACTACGCAAAAACTGAGATTTTAACCAATAAATGAGACTCATGAATTTTACATACCTGGTTCTATTCATGAAGTTACATAGTGATATATCTATAATACATTGGTACATCAAAGTACGTTTTGCAAAAATTGAAAGGTAGAGTAGTATGCTCAGTTACGTTGACATCAAGTTTCTGTTCAAATGCTATTTAATTTGCTCCCATAGATAATAATAATTATAACAATATTTTGCAAATGGGTAGATTTTACTAGATGGCAGAGTTCGTGAAAATACAATTAAATATAAAAAATACATATTACAATAAATAGAAATGAAATAAAAAATTGTCAAGTGTATGATTAAACTAATATTAAAATATTCAATATAAAACACTAATTTAAATTAAAATATATAAACATTAAATACAAATATTAAAATACTTTTGTTAATTATAAATTGCTCATTTTACGACTCTCCACCCGGACACTCGATTCACCCCTTTAGTAAACTTTACTTCACATTTGTCCATTTCTGACATTTGTCTACCTCTTTCTGACTCGCGCATTGCCTTCTTTTCACTTCCCTACCACTATCTTCACATCTACACCACTGCATCCCTTCTTCCAGAACTTACCTAACCCAGCGAATAGATGCAGAGCTCGAAATCTTTTCCACAACTGATGCAGACATTTAATTCCAGTCTCTAATCGTTCAATTGAGAATTGAAAATTTCCAATGACGGTTTTGCTTTTTCTAGTTCTAAATTTTAAACTCTGTTATTTCCTATCTATCCGAGAATTATTTTTCAATTTTTTCGTTATATATTTTCGCGCGGTTCATTTGTATAAGCTTTGTATAAACTGCCGAACCTAGATCGTTCTCTTCCATTTTCTAAAGATTCCGAAAAAAACGCTATCTTTAAAGTTCGAACTACAATTGATAAATTTAAATGCTTTCTTCTGTATTCTTAAGATTTCAACATTGCATTTTTTAACACATTGCAAAATGAAGAGTTCTCCGGGCAATATGCAATATGTCCTATTAATATGAACACGGAATAATGAACCTGCGTTTTATCGATGTGTTTGGACCTTCTAGACTTTGCTCATCCACTACTTTAGAATAAAAAATAACACTTAGAATAAAAAATAACACCCACCAAATGGAGTATCCCGTCAAAAATGTATCTATATTGATATAAATTATTATATAGTCAAGTCAAACTATCCCACATCGGGCCCCGAAGGGTCCATGTGGTACGCGGAGAGTAGAGCTCCACAATTTCTTGACCTCGGTACTAGGAGGAGGAGATGTGGTCAGCATCTCGCTCCGACCGGTTTGATCCCAGAATAGACCCTGGTACTCATTTTGCAGCAGGCTGAGTTGGCCTGGGAGTCAGTCTGCATGTTAAGGTGTGATGAAAAATCCCCACTTCTTCGGGAACCGAACCCCGCCCATCCAGCCAGCAACTCGGCGCTCAACCCAGTGATCTCGCCGGTGAAGTGATTTGGATACATATCGAAACATAGGGCATGTGAACAATCTATAGACTCGATGCTCTTTGTGCCAATTGAGTGACATCTCTCGATTGTTGACCTTCTATGAACTATTTCTTTAAACCTCATAGGTACATTCAAAATTCACACCTTTGAGTTAAAAACTGAATGAAATGGTTGGACATAGTATTATTTAATTAATAAACGAGTCTTTTAAATCCTGGAATCCACGGAACTGCCTTGTTTCTCCGCCAGAACAATTTAAAATAACTTAACATCGCGAATCAAATTCATCGAGCAAGATGGACGATCGATACACGGTCGACCTGTGACGTCACGCTATCGAGCGAACGAGCGAGCGAGCAGCGCGCTGCTACGAAGTAAGCCTCTGACTAGCGATTGTGGTCAATATCCATAACTCGCTCGGACAGTCATCATCTCATCCTTTCATCGGTCACTTCTCATCTGGTGGCCACACCGACAACTAGGCTGCTCATGAACCGATGTTACGGTCAAGTATTCTCGCGCGCTCACCTGAAGCCCATCTGATGCTTTCGACCGTAATCCATTCGTACAACGTGGAACCAGTCCTTCAATTTCAACTTCAATGAAACTCATCACCTCAACATCACTCCAACCGTTCGATCGACATCATGGCTGAACCACATGGCATTCGGAGACTCACATCATCACACCATCGCTCCACCTCATCGCAGCACCTCACCTAAACTTCCAGTTTTGTATTCTTTCATTGATTTCATTATCATGTTTTATTTGCTTCTTTCACTTTTATGTTATTAAATTATTATGTTGTCATTTCCATAGTTCAACTCCCATCTCATCCACCTTCATCACATTTCTGGTCTTTTGAACTCTCTTACCTCAAACCAAGATGTACTGCAAATTTTCCCATTAAATTCTGTACTGCCAGGTTGATCAACCACATTACAATGATGAATTTTACAAGACTATTACTACTTTTTCTCGAAATCTTGCCGCCGTGTCTTGTTCTTGCGTCCTGTTTTTGCTACTACAGCCTTGGTACTGCACTGAATACTTGGTCTTGGTCTCGCATTTTCTGTAAGACCAAGAAAGCATGACCAATACGCCAACCATTAGTGACTACTGCTCCCAGGAGGATTTTCACGCCCTTGGCAACTAAAGGGGCATTCAGTCTCACTCGCGCAGTCCGTTTTATCGGAAGCTAATGACTCGCTACTCGATACTGCTTGACAAAAATACAAATTTCCACATTTTTATTTTTTGCCAAATAATTTTATATCATTTATATAACCTTATTCTTGATCAAATGAGTTCAAACACTACACTGTAGTGTTGTTTCTAAGCTAAGGAGGGGGTTCATTAAACAAGAATCACAATATATAACGTAGTATTACGATTCAAAACATTAATATTTATTGAACGTCCGTCAGGGCGCAAGACATTCCGGAGAACGATACCCATTTTTATGATTTGAAAACGGAAGGTTTCGTGGAAAACATCTCACATTTTCTCAGTTACATATGGGTCTCTACAAGTGTTATTCCGCTTCATGTACTTTTAGCATAATTACCTAAGGAGATACAAGAAAACAAATCACACACACACACACATA